>PVKH010030900.1:0-12410 GCA_004027955.1 Chaetophractus vellerosus
GGTCTCGGTGCGTCGCCGCAACGGGGGGAGACAAAGCGGACAGAGAGGAACACAAGAATGGACACACAGCAGAGCAAGCAGAAAGGGGCGGGGGGGTGGGGCATGTAATAAATAAAAAATAAATCTTTAAAAATAATAATAATAAAGTACAAATATGTTTTAATCTGCCAGGAATTTATTTTTAGTAGTATATGAATTAGGCATCTTAACTTTCACCCCCCATGGATTGCCAATTATATCAATAACACTTGGTTAATGGTCTGTCCTTTCACCACTTGATAGGTAGGTTTACTTGATCATATGCCTATTTTCCAGAGCTGTTTTGGGGATTTTTCAACTTTATAACCATGTGTTTATTTACAGCTCTGTCGATACCACACTTTCTTAATATTACTTAATTATATGTTTTTGATATTTAACAAAGAACATCTGTTTTCATCTTTTTCTAATTTTTCTTGGGTATTTTTATTATTTTACTTTAGCTAGTGAACTTTTTAAATAACAATAAAGTTGAAATCCTCCCTATTTTAGTTTCCTAGCTATTAAAACAAATACCATACATTGAGTTGGCTTACCTGCAGCAATTTATTGGCTCATGGTTTCACAGTCTAGATGACTTGCTTCTACCTAAAGTCAGTATCTTCTGGGTGGCAGGCAATCCATGGGGTTCCTTGGCTTTTCTGTCATGTGGCAACATATATGGCGGCATCTTCTCCTTTCTCTTCAGGGCTCCATTGACTTCCAGCTATTGACTGCTCCCCATGGTTTCTCTTATTTCTATTTCTCAATTTCATTCTGCTTCTAAAGACTCCAGATTAAAGCCCAACCTGATTCGCTCAGGCCATACCTTAAGTGAAGTCACATCTTGAAGAGATCTTATTTACAATGGATCCACACCCACCAAAATAAGAACCAAGACCAAGAACATGACCAAGCTAGAGTATACAATTCAATCTACCATGCTCCCTTTCCATTTGTCTGCAGTCTTATAATACTCTATCACTCTCCCCTCCCCACTTGTATTATTAGTCAGCCAAAGCGGTGCTGATGCAAAGTGCCAGAAATCTGTTGGCTTTTATAAAGGACATTTATTTGGCATAAAAGCTTACAGTCCCACGGCTCTAAAGACTCCATCTCAAGGTTGCCTTCTCACCAAAGTCAGTTGCCCCTTGTTGAAGCGATGTAGTGGGCAATCTCTGCCTGGTCTCGCCTTCTTTCTTCCTCTTAAGGCTTTGTGGGCCCAGCTTCTTCCAGTCGCAAATATAGGCTGGCATAGGGCTTGTTTCTTTCCAGGCCCAGCTGCAGACTATCAGGCGAATGGCTCATCCCTCTTCCTGGGGCCACAGGATCAAAGTTCTCTCCTCTGCCGTGTCTATGGAGCTCTCTCTCTCTTCCTGTGTCGTCGTCTGTGTGTCTTCTTGAGTGAGTGTCCAAGGGGGTGGGGACTTAACCTGCGCTACACCCTACTAACGTAATCAAATCAAAGCCCTAATCTTTTTTTTTATATACTTTTTTGTTATCCCCACCTTGCTGCTTGTGCTCGCTGTGTCCATTTGCTGTGTGTTTTTCTGTGTCTGCTTATCTCCCTTTGTTGCGTCATCTTGCTGTGACAGCTCACCACGCTGCACGTGCTGGCTTACCTTCACCAGGAGGCCCTGGGAAATCGAACCCAGGGCCTACCATATTGTAAATGGGAGCAACCACTTGAGCCACATCTGCTTCACTCCTAATCTTAACAGAATTTAATCAGATATCTCAGCTGAATCTAATACAATCAAAGGGTATCACGCCCAGAGGAACAGACCAGTTTACAAATACAATCCTTATCTTTTGGGGGTTTCATAAATAATTTCAAACTGCCACACCACTCAGAATTTTACTTGAGAACTTTAGTAAGGGATCTTTTAAGCCAGGGGCTGTCAAACCATAGCCCACAGGTCAAATCTGGCCCATGTCTTTCTTTTCTTTGAAGTTGTGGGTTTACTGAACAATCATGCCGAAAATACAGAATTCCTATATACCACCCTATTGTTAACACCTTGCATTGGTACGGTGCATTTGTTACATTTGATAAAAGGACATTTTTATGATTTTACTATTAACTATAGTCCATGCTTTAACTTAGGGTTCACAGTTTGTGTAGTGTAGTTCCATGGATTTTTATTTTATTTTTGTTCTATTACCATATATACAACCTAACATTTTCCCTTCTAGCCACATTCAGATAACTATTTCATTGCTTCTCATTATGTTTGCAGTGTTGTGCTACCATCACCAAATAGAAACACTGTACATTTTAAGCCTTTCACACTCCCAAAGCCTTAATTCTCTATTCCCTAACCTTACCATGTCTTTTTTCTGTAAATAAAGTTTGATTGTAACACAGGCATCACACTCATTGATTTTTCTTTCACTGCTTTCATATAACAACAGTTGCGTTACTGCAACAGAGACTATATAGCCCACAAAGCATGAAAATACCATCTGTATAGCCCATTACACAAAAGTTTACCAACCCCTAACCTATCATATCTGATATTAAACTTACCTCCCTGCGTGTAACCTATCCTAGCCCTTATTCTTGTCCTTCTTACCTACCTTAGTTTTGTTTCTCACCTTTCCTGTGTTTTTAGGAACCTTATAGCTTTCTTTCCTGTATATTCTATTCTATTATCAAATGGATCTTCTTTAGTGGCTCAGTTAAATGGGAGTTCAGCATATTTCCTCCCTTGTTCTCTATGAAGTTTTGGCACTGTTTTTAATTCCTCTGTTGCAGTATTTGCAAATTGCTGGCATGCAAGCCATATGAAACCTATAGACAAGTTTTCTGTCACCCACCCAATACCAACATTTAAAACTGGGAGATATCACACTAAAATCTGGGTTTGTAGATGCTCTTGGAAAAACAGAATGAATTCTGTTAATCAGTCCCACACTTTTTTACTCTGGACTTGATTTTTGCCTTGAGTTTTGGGGCCTGAGCTGCTTTCCAAGTATATGGAGCAGATTGTCCCTTCCCTCTGCCACCTCAGCTGTAGCTTTATTCCTTTACTGTTACCTTAATAACAGTACAAAGTCTAGAGGAAGGGTTAAATATATGTATTTACATGCCATTTTGAACTAGAAGAACCTTTGGCCTTTAAAATTCGAATTCCATGAAGAAGATAATTGATATAGCTCTTAATAATTGTTCATTTTAATTTTGCATTTTTATGTTAATATAGTTTTTACAGAAGAGCAAAGCTGGCCATAAAATTCTGTGTTATGTATAGTATTATTTTCTTTTTTGATATGAAACAGTTGATGACTATCAGCCAGTTCGTCTGTTAAGTAAACCTGGGGAATTGAGAAGAGAATATGAAGAAGAGATAAGCAAGGTAGGTGCTCAATATGTATTTTTCTTTGGAAAAATTCTGCATTTTCAGTTTTAGGTTTTATGTGCTTATATAAATAGTATATATTAGAATTTAAGTAGTTTTAATGTACTTTATAAAGGCTCTAATTTTTCATGCATTCAAGATAGGCACAGGAGGGCCCGGCTAGACAGCTCAGTGTATAAAGAGCGCGCTGGGGTACCACATGGGAGGACCCGGGTTCGGTTCCCAGGGACCTCTCCAAGCGGGCAGATGGCCTTGAGAAAGGCAAGCTGCTGTGGGCGGGGCAGAGCCGCCGTGGGCAAGGCAAAAAGCCGCCACGGGCAGGGCGGAGCCCCCACGGGCATGGCAAAGTCACCCATGAAAACAGAATGGAGCCACCCCACGAACAGAGTGAGCTGCCGCCGCGGAGGGCCAACTCGGGGCACCGCTGCAAGGACAGGGGGAGACAAGAAGCAAACATAGAAAAACACAGAAAAATGGACACACAGCAAGAGCAAGCAGAAGGGGGGGGGAATATGTAATAAATTAAAAAAAATAAAAATAAAAAAGATAGGCACAGGAGACTGAACCGGGGACTTGCCATGTGGGAAGCAGGTGCTCAACCGCTTGAGCCATATCAGCTCCCTGGCATTAATTTTAATGCTACATTTTACTTAACCCTGTGATCTAAAATACTATTCTGCTTTGTAATGAATATAAAAATTAAAAGATTTTATATTATTTCTTATCAAAATCTTTTATGTATTTTGCAATACATCTCAATTTGGATTAGCCACATTCAAAGTGCTGATTAGCTACATGTAACTAGTCATTACTATATGGGACTGAACTAGTCTAGAAGAACTAATAAATAATGAATAATTATGATACCTGACATAATGGTCCATTTATTGTCTAAGCAATGTGCTAAGTAAGGGCTTTAAAGGAATTATTTAATCCTCAACAATATAGTGAGAGCAGACTCTTATTATTGCATCAGATGATTTTGACTACAAATAAAACCCAACTTAAACTACTTTTTTTATTCTTTAAAGATTTATTTTTATTTATTTATATATCCCCCCTTGCTGCTTGTGCTTGCTGTGTTCATCTGCCTTGCGTTTTTCTGTGTCTGTTTATCTCCCCCTGTTGCGTCATCCTGCTGAGTCAGCTCACCACGCGGCGGCTTGCCTTCACCAGGAGGCCCCGGGAACCGAACCCAGGGCCTCCCATGTGGTAAACCAAAGCCCAACCAATTGAGCCACAGCTGGTTCCCCAAACTACTGTTTTTAAACCTTAAGAAAATTATAACCAGAATTCCAGGTGGCTTCAGGGTTGGTTTCAGGCTAATAGCAAGATGGGTGCATAGTTCTGAACCTCAGGTGCACACACAACAAATGCAGAGGAAGAGGAAGCAGTGTTTTTCTATGGTTTTCCTTTAAGAGCAAGAAAACTTAACTCAGAAGCCCTTTATCAGATGTTCCCTCATGTCTCATTCGCTCAAATTGGGTCAAGGGCTTATTCTTGAACCAAATTCTATCAGTCACTATGGTTTAAATGACCTTAAGTATGGTCTTAGGTCCTAGAATCTGGGTTTGAGTCCCAACCCTGCCCTTACCCATCTATGCCTCAGTTTCCTTCTCAGTAAGTCAGGGATAAAAATTATAATGGCCATAGGGGTTGTTTCTTCAATATTTTTTCCACTGCTGCCCACTCTGAAGATTGATCCCAACTCCAGGGATAGGCCCTGATGTATGGGTCTAAGTCAGTTTTATAATTTCTAGGGTTTTGTTCAGGAACGAGACCTGAGTCAGTCAGCATATACTGTGTTAATTGAGGAAGGTATCGATAAGAAATACTTCCACAAATGGGTGACAGTGTGGTAGAAACTGTGATAAGGACTAAGGAGAAAGGAAGTATGAGAGTAAGATCAATGTTACATTAGGCTGATTGGGAAAGGATTCTTGAAGGCGCCTTCTTGAACTATTTTACAGGAATTTGCCACTCCAGATTTATATATCATTTGAGATGTTTTAATTCCTGCCAATTTGTTATTTTGTTTTTGGCTTTTGCATTTCTTTTATTAATCTTATAAAATATTCCAAGTATAGTAAAAAGTTAAGGGAGCAGAGCAGGTATAGCTCATTGTATTGCTTTGCATGAACAAGATCCCAGGTTCAATCCCTGGTACCTCCTTTAAAAAAAAAGTCCAGGGAAAGATCTTTTCTTTTTGTTTGTTTTTAAGATTTATTATATCTACCTCCTGCCTCTCATTGTTTGTACTTGCTGTCTGCTCGTATTCTCTTTAAGAGGCACTGGGAACCAAACCTAGGACCTCCCACGTGGGAGAGAGGCACTCAGTCGCTTCAGCCACCTCAGCTTCCTGGTTTGTTGTGTCAGCTCATCACGCCAGCTTGCCTTCTCCAGTAGGCCCCGGGAACTGAATCTGGGACCTCCCATGTGGTAGGTGGGAACACAATCATTTGAGCCACATCCACTTCCTGAAAGATCGTTCTTTATTAATCATTTTTTAAGGTGGAGGCAGAGCGACGAGCCAATGAGGAGGAAGAAAATAAAGCCAGTGAAGCATATATACAAAGGTTATTGGCAGAGGAAGAAGAAGAGGATAAAAGACAAGCAGAAAAAAGGCAGAGAGAGATAGAAGAACAACTGAAAAGTGATGAAGAACTGGCAAGAAAGCTAAGCATTAATGTTGTAAGTTTTAGGGGAGAATTTTGAAGTGTTAACATTTCTTTTGCTTTGACTAAGTGGTTTTCAAAGAACTGAAGAGACAATGATTATGATAAGTAGAAGCTACTTCCGACATACATGCTGTACTTCAAGTAACTTCAGACTTTTTTGCATATTGTTATATATTTGCTGTAATCCAAGTTACTTTAAAAAAAAAAAAACAACTTTTTCCCACAGGTAACTACTATTAACAATTTCTTCTAACTTTTAAGAATGGCATAATATTCCATTGTATGGATGCATATCACTTTTTGACAAATGGAACACTTTATATATTGAACCTAGATTTTATTATCTTGCTATAGTTAAATTACTGCCTAGGAGAAAATGGGTAAAAGAAAGGATAATAAAACATAGGTTTTAAGACCAGAGGATACAGTGGGACCTATTGGTTTGAAAAAGACTGGCAGAATCACCTTGGGATTCTTTTAAAATACAAATTCTCATACTTGCTCAAAATCTACTGAATCAGAATTTTTAGGAATAGGACTTAGGGAATCTAACCTCCAGGTGGATCTAGGTAAGTCTGATGTACCTTTAGGTTTGAGAGCCTGTGCAGACTATTCCTATGCTCTTAAATAAAAAATATTTTTAAATGTGCTTACATAAAGGAAGTATATCCAGAAAATTGAGATTTCTTTTTTCATTTTTGAGAGGCCTAGAATTCTTCTGTAATTCATAATAATATACCCAAGTTTTGGGTTATATACCCTTTTTTATATATCCTTTATTCTGTTTTTTTGTTTGTTTTCTTTTTTAATTTGAGAAGAGTTCTTGGAAAGGCACACAATCAGAAAATTAAATAGAAGATGTTGCCAATAGAATAGAGTAGGAAAGAAAATGTCAAAGAAGAATTTGGGATCATCTTTACCAAACTTAAGAATCTAGTGTTCTAATCCTTGTTTTCACACAGGATTATAACTGTAGATTTATTGATTTTTTTAAATTTGCAAATACTAATCTATTTGGGGAAAAGTTTCATATTCTTCCTACTACTTGTTACAGAATTCTGGATTTAGCATAGCTAGTTCACTTCATGGTCCTACATTTTTATCTTAATTACTTTTCAATAATAAGTAATTAGGCAATATCCTGAAATTGTGTTTGAGTAGTGTGGGAACTCAGTCTTGCTAAAGGTTTTTCCCGTCTTATATTTCTGATGTGAACACTAGCCAAGTGTCTTTTTCACGTTGATTTTAAGATCGTCATTTCTTCAGTATGAAAACCTTCGTGGTGATGAAGTAATTTGAAATCACTAAAGACTTTCCTTCTTTCATTATACTGAGATATATGTAAAGTGTATCATGTTTATTTCATTGAATATCTACTTCAGCAAAAATTATTTGTGGTTCCCCTGAAGTCTTCTGCTTCTGTTAAAGATTTTCCTGTCTGAATTATTACTACTCTTATGTTTATCTTAGGCTGGAGCTCATCTTAAATGTCCTCCAGGTACTGTAGACATAGGGTTCTTTACTCATGCTCTTTTAGGTTAAATTACAAAACAAGTCATTTTGCATGGATTACATGGACATAGAAGTATACTCCTTTGTGAGTTCTCTCATTTGTTTAAATAGAACTGTGGATGAAGACTCTTCTGTATTCATTACATTTATAGTGTGAGTTCTTTCATATTGTCAGAGGGTAGAAGGCTTTCCCACATAGATGATATTAATAAGGTTTCTCTGCTGTGTGAGTGTTTTCATGTTGTTTAAGGGTAGAACTGTGCCTGAAGGATTTCTCACAGACAAGACATTTATATGGTTCCTCTCCAGTATGAGTGTTCTCATGACTTTTAAGGTTAGAACTGTGACTGAAGGATTTCCCACATACATGACATTTATATGGTTTTTCTCCAGTGTGAATTCTTTCATGTTTTCAAAGTGTAGAAGATTCACTGAAAGCCTTCTCACATATATGACACATTGCTCATGTTTTCTAAGAGTAGAACTTTGAGTGAAGAATTTCCCACATAGATGATATTCATAAGGGTTCTGTCCAGTGTGAATCATTTCATGTTGTCTAAGGGTAGAATATCTACTGAAGACTTTCCCTCCTAGATGGCATTCATAAGGCTTCTTTCCACTGTGAGTGTTCTCATGTTGTCTGAGGGTAGAATTTTTACTGAAGAACTTCCCACATAAGTGACATTTGTGTTATTTTACCCCAGTGTGAGTCTTTTCATGTTTTTGATTAAAGGATGATTGGTCACTGGGGACTTCTTTGAAATTGTCCTCTAATATAGGGTTTCATTCCCACATAAGATAAAACATATCGAATTATTGTGGGTCTGTGAATTAAATCTTCTCCCAAGTCATTACATTCAAAGGGTTCCTCAAGAGTGTGAGAACAAGATGGTAGTGGTGTCCTTCCTGCAGTCATGTTGCATGTATATAATTTCTATTTCAAGGTAATATTTGCTGCCAGTAGAAACCAGATGATTAGTAGTCTCCAGAATCACCTCTATGAACAGCTTTCTCTGGATTGTGGCCATCATGATCCAGTCTTCCTGGGTGAATTCTATAGCTACATCTTTGAAGGTTACTGATTCAGGGTTAATGAGGGAATTATTTCCCCACCCAGGCCACGGGCACCATCTCTTCTCTGAATACACAGCCTTAAATGAAGGCAGGGGATGGATTGTCAATAAGTTAGACCATCAGCTATATTCCTCTGATTTTTCACTCTCAGACAGGCCAAGGACAAATCAGGCAATGCAGAACCAAAATAGATTGGAAAAGCCAGAGTCGCCAAGTCTTTATTGAAGATGCTGTCACTACACTCAAGATCTCAGAACTTCTCTCTCAGAACTGAAACTGTAGAAGACAGTGATGCCAACTAGATTCTGAGGCAGGTTCCACAGGAAAACAGTACTTGCTCTTCTCCCAAAGCTGTCTACTGCCATCTTCTCTGGTCAAAATCGATCTATTAATATTTTGGAATAATTTTTTGTTTACTTGTAAAAGTTTGGTGAACCAAGGCCAACTGTACACCATCACCAATTATATGAACTTTTCTAATAGTGAAGTAAGAAATTGTATAAGATTAGAACAGCAAGTAAATATCATATTTATTGGTACACCATTAAAACCACAAATTAAATTATTTTGACATAAAACTAACTTTTATTCCTGGCATATTCATAACTCTGAATTTTTCCCACCATCTATAATTGAAACCATGTACAGACTTCTGGTTCAGCTGAGTAAATAGGTACAGTTAACTTGCTGCCTTCCAAAATTCAGATTAAGGTGGTTATAATTGTATGAAACTATTTATTAGAAAAGTTAGCATGCATTATCAGCTAATGAGTGATTAGTATCATGCCATTTTTTTGTGCTTATTAATGTACAGTAAAAATGCCATTAATTTAAACTATGGTAGATGGATTTAATCTTATTTATGCTAATTTTTGCATATCAATATTCTGCAAAGATGTATAGAATTTAAATGTGAGTTTAATCCCTGAAAACGTCTCTCATGTATTCTGAATTAGTCAGATTAAGAGCTTATTTTATCATAAATTTCTCATTAATAATGTCTGTTTTGCTTTTTTCTGTTGTTGAAGAACAA
This sequence comes from Chaetophractus vellerosus, assembly GCA_004027955.1. Classification (NCBI taxonomy): domain Eukaryota; kingdom Metazoa; phylum Chordata; class Mammalia; order Cingulata; family Chlamyphoridae; genus Chaetophractus; species Chaetophractus vellerosus. The sequence goes on from PVKH010030900.1 coordinate 9,678, forward strand.
TTTCTATAAAGAAAATATCTTGGCTTCTCCCTTGAATTCCAGAAAATCTGACCCCAGCACAACCAAGTCACAAAAGAAAAGTAAGAACAAACAAAGAAACACTGGAGATATTCAGAAGTAAGTAAACATGACTATCAGTTATTTACTGACCACCTACTATATGCAAATGTTATTTGTTCATATGGACAACTGGATATCAAAGTTTGATATATGAACTCTGCATAAAAACCCTTCAGATGATCTTGAGATTGGTGTAAACTGAAAAAAAGAAAGCTTCTTACATAGCTTATACCCCTACCTTGTACAAAGAGAAATGTGACGACAGGCTGTTCACCCAGCCAGTTATTTTAGCAGATTTGTGCTTTTTATATCTTGATAGTTCAGCACAGGATTTCCATGTTGTGCCCATTTTCTCAGAAGGAAACGGTTGGAATCCTCATTCATTTTGACTCAAATGAGAAAAACTTGTCCCATATAGGATCATCCTCACTGAAGGAGTTTCCAATTTGACATTTGAATCTAGGTCACTCCCCAGTCCCCTGTTTCCCAGTTTATGCACCGTATTTCTTCTCTTACCAGGTAAAGAGCATGAGTCAGCTAGTCAACAGTGGAGTGATTTAGTTTCCTTTTAAACCTCTAGCAACAGGTAATAGGTAGAGTTGATGGCTTTATGAAGGCATAAACTTTCATAGTAATTTACATCTGGAAAAGTTTTAAGAACCACCATCTATACTTGAAAACTATGTACAGACTTCTGGTTCAGCTGAGTAAATAGGTACAGTTAACTTGCTGCCTTCCAAAATTCATTGAAATGATAAGAGATTGGACAGGAGGAGGATAGGTTTGATTTAGGCAGTTGCTATCAAAAGAGAAAATAGACATGGCAATACTAATATTATACAAAGTAGAAATCAAAGCAGAAAATGTTGAAAGGCAGAGAAAATTCATATCCATAAAATATTATTCTGCCTAAAGGATAAAACCATCGTGAAACTTTTTTCCCCTTTATTAGAGAAGTTGTGAGTTTACAGAAGAATCATGCATTAAATAAAATACAGGATTCCATTCTACCACCCCAGTACCAACACCTTGCATTGGTGTGGAACATCTGTTACAATTGAATTAACGTCCATAGTTTAACTTAGGATCCACTATTTGTGTACTGTAGTTCCATGAATTTAAAAAAAATTGTTAATGTTACCATTTCCCCTTTTAATCATATTCAGATATATATTTCAGTGCGTTAATTGCCTTCACAATGTTGTGCTAACATCACCATACATTACCAAAACATTTCCATCATTCCAGATAGGAACCCTATACATTTTAAGCCTTAACTTCCCATTCCCTAATCCCCACCCCATCCCCCCCATCTACAGTCTGACTCTTATGAATTTGCTTATTCTCATTGTTTCAAATCAGTGAGATCATACAATATTTCTCCTTTTGTGTCTGGCTTATTTCACTCAACATGATATCTTCAAGATTCTTCCAACTTGTCACATGTATCAGGACTTCCTTCCTTTTTATAGCTGAGTAATATTCCTTTGTATGTATTCACCACATTTTATTTATGCATCAGTTGCTGGACACTTGGATTGCCTCCATCTTTTGGCATTTATAAATAATGCTGCTATGAACATCGGTGTGCAAGTATCTGTTCAACTCCCTGCTTTAAGTTCTTTTGGTTATATACTTAGAGTGGGATTGCTGGGTCATATGATAGTTCTATGCTTAGTTTTCTGAGGAACCACCAAACTGTCCTCCACAGTGGCTGCACCATTTTACATTCCCACCAGCAATGAACAAGCGTTCCTATTTCTAACCAAACCAAAGCTAGTGGAAGGAAGGAAATACTAAATATAACAGCAGAAATAAATGCAATAGTGAATAGAAAAAACAATAGAGTAAATCTATATACTCAAAGTTGGTTCCTTGAAAAGATCTATTACCTTGATAATCCTTTAGCTAATCTAAGAAAAAAAAAAGTGAAACGACATATAATACTAAAATTAGAAATGAAGTGAGAACATTACCATCAATCTTACAGAAATAGAAGGGTTATAAGAGAGTGCTATGGGGGCTGGCTGTAGCCCAATTGGTAGGGCGCCGGTTTACCACGTAGGAGGCCCCAGGTTCGGTTCCCGGGGCATCCTCGAGCGGGCAGACCGCCGTGAGAAGGCAAGCCGCCCCTAGCAGGCAGGCCACCGCGCGGTGAGAGACAAGCAGACACAGAAGAACGCAAAAATGAACACAGCAGGAACAAGCAGAAAGGGGGCTATAAGTAATAAATAAAAAATAAATCTTTAAAAAAAGAGAGAGAGAATGCTATGAACAATTGTAGACAACAAATTAGATAACCTAGGTGAAATGGACAAATTCCTAGAAAGGCACAAACTACCAAAACTGACTCAAAAAGAAATAGAAAATCTGAAGACATTTATTACAAGTGAAGAGATTGAATCAGTAATCAAAAACTTTCCAACAAAGAAAAGTCTGGGACCAGATGGCCTCACTGGTGAAATTGCCCCCAAATTTAAAGAATTAACAATCCTTAAAACTCTCAAATGTATCCCAAAAAATCAATGAGGAGGGAACACTTCCTAACTCATTCTATCAGTTCAGCATTACCCTGATACCAAAGCCAGATATTTTTGCCTCCCTACAGAGCCAAAATCTTCAAGAAAATATTCATAAACCAAATCCAAAAGGATGTTTAAAGGATTATACATC
>PVKH010030901.1:0-12415 GCA_004027955.1 Chaetophractus vellerosus
GCCCTACTGAGGCAGCCCAGTCAATGCCCAAATCATAACCCAATCATGCCCAGATGAACAGATCAGTTTATAAGCATGATTCAATTTATATTTTTGGAATTCATAATTAGATAAAACTGTCAAACCATTACACACCCTTTACTAAATTAAGGAACTTTTGTGTTATTTCATTTGCTAAGATGCAAACATGTAGAAATTAAACAACATACTCTTAAACAGCCAATGGTTTAAAGAGGAAATCAGAAGAAAAATAAGAAAATATAGAGATGAAAATATAACATATCAAAAACTTATGAGATGTAGCAAAGGCAGTGCTAAGAGGGAAATTTTAGCTCTGAATGGTTACATTAAAGAAGGAAGGCTTCAAATCGAACCTCCCTCTAAACAGGAAGAACTAGAAAAAGAAGAGCAAACTAAACTCAAAGCAATTAGAAGGGGAAAAGTAAACATTAGAGTGGAGGCAAATGGAAAAGAAAACAAAAATAATAGAATCAACAAAGCCAAAATTTGGTTCTTTGAAAAGATCAACAAAATTGACAAACCTTTAGCTAGACTGACAAAGAAAAAAGAGAATACAAATAATGAAAACCAGAAATGAAAAGGGGGACATTATTTCCAACAATGCTGCTGTGAAAAGGACAAACTACCTAGATTGACTCAAGAAGAAATAAAATATCTTACCATACCAATTAGTAGTAAAGATATTAAATCAGAAATCAAAAACCTGCCAACAAAGAAAAACCCAGGACCAGATAGCTTCATAGGGGAATTCTTCCAATCATTCCAAAAAGACTTAACTCCAATTCTGCTCAAACTCTTCCAAAAAAATTGAAGAGGAGGTAACACCCCCAACTCATTCTACAAGGCCAACATCACCCTCATATCAAAGCTGGATTAAGATAACACAAGAAAAGAAAATTACAGACCCATACTGTTTATGAATATAAATGCAAAAATCCTCAACAAAATACTAGCAATCCCAGTACAACAGCACATTGAAAGAATTATACACCATGATCAAGCGGGATTTATCCCTGGTATGCAAGGATGGTTCAACATAAGAATATCAATTAATGTAATACACCATATTAACAGAATGAAGGGGAAAAAACCCTCAAGATCATCTGAATCAATGCATAAAAGGCATTTGACAAAATACAGCACCCCTTCTTGATAAAAAAAGAATACTTAAAATAATAGGAAAGAAGGAAGCTTCTTCCATACAATAGAGGGCACACATGCAAAGCCCACAGCTAACATCCTATTTAATGGTGAATGACTGAAAGCTTTCCCTCTAAGAACAAGGACAAGAAAAGAATGCCCACTGTCACCACTGCCATTCAACATTGTACTGGAAGTTCTTGCCAGAACAATTAGGCAAGAAAAAGAAATAAAAGGCATCCAAATTGGCAAGGAAAAAATAAAACATTCCCTATTTTCAGATGATATGATCCTATTTACAGAAAATCCTGAAAACTCCACAAAAAAGCTCTTAGAGCTAAGAAATGAATTAATCAAAGTGGCAGGGTACCAGATCAACACCCCAAAATCAATAGCATTTCTATACACAAACAATGAACAGAGGAAGAAATCAAGAAAAAATTCCATTCACAATAGCAACTAAAAGAATCAAATACCTAGGAATAAATCTAACCAAGGATGGAAAGGACTTGTACTGCAAAACATTACTAAATGAAATCAAAGAAGACCTTAATAACTGGAAAAACATTCCATATTCATGGATTGGGAGACTAAATATCATTAGGATGTCAATACTACCCAAAGCAATTTATGGATTCAATGCAATCCCAGTCAAAATTCCAACAACCTTATTTGCAGAAATGGAAAAGCCAATCATCAAATAAATGGAAGGGTAAGGGGCCCAAAATAGCTAAATCCATCTTGAAAAATAAAATGTAGCTGGAGGACTTACACTTCCCAATCTTAAAACTTATTATAAAGCCAAGGTAATCAAAACATCATAGTACAGTCATATTATGGTATTGTTGTTTAGAATTAAAATAAAATTTAAAAATTTTTAAAGAATAAAACAACATGGTACTAGCATAAGGACAGACATATAGACCAATAGAATTTAATGAAGAGCTCATAAATCAACCCTCACATTTATGGCCAACTGAGTTTTGGTGGCAAAGACCACTCAACTGAGCAAGAATAGTCTCTCCAAGAAATGCTGCTGGGAAAACTAGATCTCCATTTGCAAAACAAGCAAAGAAACAAAACAAGAGTATCTCTACCTCACACCATACACAAAAAACAACTTAAAATGGATCAAAGACCTGAATATTAGAGCTAGGACTATCAAACACCTAGAAGAAAACATAGGGAAGCATCCTCAGGACATTATGTTAGGCAGTGGCTTCTTAGACTTTATAGCTAAAACACAAACAACAAAAGAAAATATAGATAAATTGGACCTCATCAGAATAAAGACTTTTGTTCCTCAAAAGACTTTATCATGAAAGTTTACCCACACAATGGGAGGGAATATTTGGAAACCACATATCTAATAAAGGATTAATATCCAGTATATATAAAGAAATCCTTTAAAGATAAGCAATCCAATTTAAAAATAGGCAAAAGAATTGAATAGATATCACTTCAAAGAAGATATACAAATTTCTACAAAGAAGTCAACTGGGATTTTAATAGGGATTGCTCTGAATCTGTAGATCAAAGTGGGATGTAGTGTCATGCTAAAAATATTAAGTCTTTCCATTTATTTAGGTCTTTAATTTTTGTGAAAATGTTTTATAGCATTCAGAGTATAAGTTTTGCACCTATTTTGTTAAATATTTCCATAAGTAGCTTATCCTTTTTGATGCTTTTGTAAATGGAATTGTTTTCTTAATTCCATTTTCAGTTTGTTCATTGCTGGTCTACAGAAATTTTTAATTTTTGTATATAATTCTTGCACCCTGCAACCTTGCTGAGCTCATTTATTAATTCTAATAGTTTTTAGTGCATTCCTTAGCATTTTCTGCATATAAGAGCTGTCATTTACAAATAGAAATAGTTTTACTTCTTCTCTTCTCATCCAGATGCCTTTTCTTTCATTGTTTTGCCTAATTGGTCTGGCTAGAACCTCCAGCTCAATGCTGAATAGAAGTGTCATTCCTGACCTTAGAGGCACAGCACTAGTCCTTCACCATAAAGTATGTTTGCTGTAGGGCTTTTGTCGATGCCCTTTATCAGATTGAGGAAGTTCTCTATGTTGTTTCTTGCAACTGCACGTGAATCTTCAAATATACTAAAATTAAAAGTTTAATTTAAAAAAGAAGAAATGAGAAGTAGACTTTATGACTCCATGAGACTGAAAATGTTTTATTTTGCATTCATTTGTAAGGAACACTCATTAGGCACTTCCAGTCTGAATACTCATGTCCTCTGGTGTTGTGAAATTTTCCACAAGTTTTGATAATTCCCTCCTTTCCATTTTGTCCTCTAGTAAACCTTTTAATTAGGTGTATTAGGCCTCCTCCTATTGAGGTTTTGGGTCTCATATAGCTAATGTTTTCCTTCTCTTTGTCCCACTTTTAGCAATTTCCCCAAGTTTCTCTCAATATTTCTACTGATATTTCAACTTCAGAAATCATGATTTTAATTTCCATGATCTCACTCTTGTTTTCTGATTGTACATTTTTCATAGTATCCTTTTCTTGCCCTAATAATTCAGTATTTTGTCAAATCTTTCCAAGGATACTAATGAGAATTTTTCAAAGTATGCCTCCTCGGTGCCCTGGATCATTTCTAGAAAATTTTTATGTTTCCTTTGGCCTCTGTCTTTCATGTTTGAGGCTTTCTTCAAAAGTCTGGTGATCTTTGTTATCCATTTACATTTAAGAGGGAGATACTTGAAAGTTAATTAGGAGAGCTGATATATGCAAAGAGTTTGCTGATTGGTGTGTTTTACAATGATTAGGCAGAGTAGACATCATTTCTCCAGAGGATTTCTAAAACTAGAAAATGGATTTTTTTTCTCTAGGTCAATTCATTAATCCCAGAGAAGAGACCTCCTATTTCATGCTTGTATTGAATGTATATCTCACATCAGCCTCTCATCTCCCTCCCCATCCCCCATCCTAAATCCAGTGTTTCTGATTCTTCCCATCCCTACCTCCTTTTCCCACTATCCTAGTCTGTGGCTTTCTCCATGCTGCCACATCAGCTATAATTCTTTCATAAGTTTTTTTATCCTCCATAAATCCATTTAAATCTCCCACTTGCTAATGACCCTCCTCCTATTCTCTTGTTCTCTTGGTCATTTGGGGTTTTTTATGTTTTTTTAGGCATCTTCTATCATTTTCTATCATTGTCTATTTTAACTTTTCTGTTATTGATCATTTTAGTAGGATCTCAGAAAGAAGAAGAGGTAGAACATGTAAACAGCCTTCCATCTTTATCTGAAAATGCAAGCCTAAATCCTTTAATGGATGTTAATGTATTCACAAATTTTCTCTTTGCCATCTATTTTTTCTTTCAGCAATTTCCAAGGTATCTTCTTTTTATTTTCTTGTAGTCATTATCCTAACTTTTTAACACATGTACTTAAACCTATAGCTCACTAGTAATATCTAGAATTAATTGGTATCTACTCCTCCTGGAAGAGACACAAACATTAACATGTCATAAGTTCCCACTTATTTACCTTTTTCACAATCTCCCCAAATCTATTATTTTAGTTCTAGGGTATTATATTTTTTATTTTTAGACTCAACAATGATTTAGCTGATTTCTTCTCTTACACAGTTTATTATATCTTGTTTCTTGGATTCATTTTTTGATGCAGTACAACCTTGATTTATATTCATTCTTTTAGAAATCATCAGTGGGCCCTAAACTTTCTAAACCTTGGGTGTCTAAAACTGTCCTTTATGTGTCCTCACACTGGTATTTAAGTTTGAGTGGATATAGAATTCTAGGTTCCAAATAATTTTTTGCTTCATTGTTGTTGGTTTCTAAATATTTCTTTCTCATTATGATTATCAGTCTAATCCATGAGTTACTCGAGATTGCATTTTTACATTTCCAGAAACATTTGGGTTTTCTTTTTAATTCCTTTTAACTTTTGATGTCTGATTTAATTTTGCTGTGGCTACAGAAAATAACCTCCTTGATATAAAATTATTTTAAATCTGTTAAGATTTCCTTTTTTAGCTAGTATGGAGTGAGTTTTGTGAATATTTTATGTGTACTTAAAAATTATTTTTAGGGGGCCGGCTGTAGCCCAGTTGGTAGGGTGCTGGTTTACCACATGGGAGACCCCGGGTTCGGTTCCCGGGGCCTCCTCGAGCGGGCAGACCACCTTGAGAAGACAAGCCGCCGCAGGCAGGGCAGGCCCCCACGAGCAGGGCAAGCCACCGTGAGCAGGCAGGCCGCCACACGGTGGGCTGACTCGGCAGGTCGCCGCAGCAGGGGGAGACGAGCAGACACAGAGGAATGCAAAGATGAGCACAGCAAGAACAAGCAGAAATGGGGGAATATATAATAAATAAAAAATAAATCTTTATTTAAAAATTATTTTTAGGTATCTATACCCTTACTAATTTTTTTATTTTATAATTCACTTCCTGAGAAGGGACTAATAAAATCTCCCCTCTCCACCCAAATGTTTAGATATTTTCCAGATTCTCCTTAAAATTCTACCAGTTTTTGTTTTGTATCTTTCAAGGCTCTCTTGTTATGTGCATATAAGTTCATGGTTGTCACATTATATTGGTGTATTTTTCCTTTAATCATTATGTATTGTCAATACCAAAGAGAGACAGCACATTAATTTTAAGATAAATTAATTATTCTTAATGTTCCTATGTTTCAAAATAAAAATGTGCCTAGGTGAGGGATTCTTTTTTATTTAATCTTCTTTATACTCAGACTGCACATTGAATCTAAGGACTCATGTCTACAAAAAGATCAGCCAGCATTACTCCAAATATTAGCTTTCCAACATTCCCTCCATTTTGCTTTCTCAGGAAGCCTAGTTGAATCTTTTATTGGAAATTACAGTCTAGAGTTCATTCCATCTATTTCATTTTTTTACTTGAATGGCTCCCCACCCCACCACCCCAGGTTTCTAAGTGGCTATTTTTCATATCTGGACCTTCTTTTCTCATTTATTCTTGTTTTATTTTGTTTTGTTTTGTTTTGCTCTAATAAGTCTTGTTTTTTTATGGACAATTTTTTATCTATCTCTTTAAACATCCTAAATTTATTTGTTTTAAAGTCTTTGACTCTTCCATTGAATTAATTTCATCTGTAATGAATTCAGATCCCAATCGTTTATTTTGTTGGCCGTCTTTCTTAGCATTCAAGTTCTTGATGTGTTTTATAATTTTGGTTTGCAGGCTTATTTTGAGTGGAAGCATTTTTATGAGTAGTTTCCCTTTATTTACTACTGCATTTACTCCTCCTTCTAACACCACCCACAATACCCAATCCAGACCAGGCCTTGTCATGATTACTCTGGGTTTAAGTGATATTAATGATGTGAAGGAGCAAGTTAGCAATAATACGGCTCAATTCCTCTTTATAGATCTGTATCTTCTCACTTCTCTTAGATTTATATATTTTAGGGACAGGGAGTGGGGCACGATTTTATAAGTCAACCTCCCAAGCAGCAATCAGAAGCAGGGTTTTCAGTCTGTTTGTTTAGTCCTATCATGAGCTAGAAGCCCTTTCCCAGCCTCTGGCTTCATGCAGCAAGCCTGGCCCAGTCTCCTGTCTTAGGAAGAGCTGTCCCAATTCCCGGTACTCCACAGGCATCTAACTCCAGCAGCTATGTTGTTTCACTCCTGCTCATTGCGTTGCATTTCTGTTCTATGCCATTTGTTACCTCGTTTTATTATCTCTGATAATTTATCAACTACTATGTTGTATTTGGAGCATAAAGGTGAGTCAAAGCATGAACTTACTACATCACCTCGACCAGAAGACCTTGTTTGCTTTCTTTAAGGTAAAACTACAAGATTTTGGGAACCAGCTGTGGCTCAATTGGTAGAGCTCTGGTTTGCCACAAGGGAGGCACCGGATTCGGTTCTGGGGGCCTCCTGGAGAAGGCAGGCCGCCGCGAGCAGGCAGGCCACCACACTGTGAGCTGACTCAGCAGGATGCCGCAGCAGGGGGAGACAGGCAGACACGGAAAAATGCAAAGCAGATGAACACGGCAAGCACAAGCAGCAATGGGGGAATATATAAATAAATTTTAAAAGATAAATCTTAAAAAAAAAACTATAAGATTTTATACTTAGATCAAATACTATCTTTGTCAATTGATTATGGGGGTAATGGTGCCAATTTGTTACCTATTCCAATGCAGTTCTTTAATTAATGACTATAGACTCTCTCTTGATCTTTGAACTTGTTATCTCTGTGCTTGAAATTACTCAATCTGCATTTAGCCTTCGTAGTAGTTGTCTTCTGCTCATGTTTGGGACTGTAGTTTGCTCCATTCTTATTGAATATTTAATGCTTTGTGCATCTCCCAATGGATCACCACAACTTTTAGTCCACTTGTTCAACATGTTTTCTTGTTTTCTAGCTAATGGGTGCAATTTTAAATACCTTGTTTACCTTTTAAAGGATTTGGAGAAGGGTAGGCAGACACGTGAGTCAGTTTGCGATCTTGCTCCAATATCCATGTCCCTTGTTCCTACCCAGGCTCTGTATGCTCGGTAAACATGACCTCATGCTAATATTAGCCTAAGCCAAATACTTAGGAAAGCATATCTGCTGTTTCAAAAAATTATGCAACTTACCTAGGAGTAAACACAAAACGGGGCCTTTATAACAGTTAGCGAAGGATTATTCCTGACCCTGATTTCTTCTTCCTTTATATTTGGAAAATCATAGATACATAGAGTAAAAAGTAATTTTGGAATACATGAGTTTTCCCCTAAGGTTGAGTTCCTTGAAGGCAAAAATCTTACCTTTTTTCATTTTTCCCCTCACCAAGTATATTCCAGTAGCACTGTCTTTCTGCCAGTTCTTAAAATACTTCCCCACCACAGGACCTTTGCACATGACAATCCCTCTGCCCAGAACACTACCCTCTCCTGTCCTACTGTCCATTGATACTTCAGGTTCTATTAAAAGTCATTTCTTCAGAGAAGCATTTTCTAAATACCTAATATAAATTAGGCCTATTATAATTTTTATCATGCCCTTCACCTTTCCTTCAAAGTAGTTTTCATAGTTTGAAAACATGTATTTATTTATGTGGTATTTTTTGATGGTTAAACAGATTTATTATAGAACTTTTTAGAGTAATATATTTAATAAGCTATTTCCCAAACCTAATTTGACAATCATTGAACATTTCATGGGAATAATGTTTCATGGCACCCTGAGAATATTTAGACTAGGAATTTTCAAACCAAACTACACTTTAGAATCACATAGGGAAGTTTTGAAGCAGATCCATGTCGGGCACCTTTCCAAGGCCAGTTAAATCTGAGTCTTTGAGGGTGAGGGCCCAAGCATGGGTATTTTGTAAGAGCTACTAGGTGATTCAGATGTGTAGCCAAACTGAGAATGTGCAGTTATGCTGCACCACTTGACTAGGGCAGCCTTTTCCATAGTTTAATAGGAATTTTTAACCCTTACAGGCCATTTTCTTCATTTTAAAATCTGATTTAAATTCTGATTGATGTATGAGCGAGACATGGGTAAAATAAGCCCATTGTCCACACAGTAGACACACTAAAGGAAACCCTAATTTTATCAACATATTTAATGCAGTATGGAAAAATATAATACCTAAACTATAGAGACGTTTTGCAGCCTGGCAACTAAGCAGGCTCAGAATCTATCCTAGCTTCTCAGGACACATCTGTACATTCGTTTTCTCTAGAATGTGGAACTAAGACTGATTCAGAACCACCATATTTTTAAATTATTTTCATAATATTTATTGAGTGTTTATCAAGTACCCAGCATTGTGTTGGGTCCTTTTATATGTGAAAGCTTCCCAATAACTCCTGTCCACTGATTCTAGCTCTGACCTGCAGAGCATCCAGAATAAGTCTCATGGATAGCAGCCCTTCCAATGTTTGAAAATTTCTATCACATCCCTCCCTCTCATTCCTTACATCATATTGTTCTTTTCATTACCCTTTATATATACATGGTTTACAGATCTCATCATGGGCTTCCCTCATTTGGAACATTCTAGAATGTGACTTTTCTCCTAAGTGTGGACCTGCAATTGAACAAAATCTTCATTCTGTGGCCTGAGCAGCACTGATAGTAGAACAAAGTCTTTGGCCATTTGAACACAATTCTGCCTGAGAAATCTGCCTAAGATTTGTCTTAGCTAAGATTGCTGCTCCCAAGAGTCCAGGCTCAGCCTCCTCTGGCCCAGGCCAGCCACCTCTCAGTCAACAAGGAGTCAACAAGGTGTTAGGGGTGGGTGGTACCACCTATGAGACCTGGGCGTGAGCCTTCGGCAACCTCCACACCATGCCTCTGCGCCTACACCAAAGGGCCCCAGGTGGCCACCTTCTTGCCCTCGAGCAGCTCCCCTCCCCTGCACTGACATTTTTTAAACTGCTGATTTCAAGAGGATGAGGAGCTTTCACAAAATGCAACAGGTTTAGGGAGTTGGAGAGTTGGGGCCTGAGACCAGGGTTACAACCCCCTTCCACCTTTTAAGACCTTCTCTTCCTTAACCCCTGGACCAGATTCAGTGGGCATTTGTGCAATTGCTTGCCCTGGAGGGAACCAGATCATTTTTAATCCAGAAATATATTTTTTTAATTATTGTTAAGGATTCTATTTTTTTCCTCTTCTGCATTACCAGCTGTGTGTGTACATATATATATTATAAATATCAAAGAAATTACGTATCTGTCCTGGGGTGGGGAAAGGAGAGAGGAATATGCGTAAGTAGGGGATCCTACTCTTCCCATTCCTCAGACCAGCAGGAAAAGGGGCAACATGAGTCTTTCTCTTCCCCATGGTTCCCCCTCTCCTGTCCCAGTTACCAGCTAAGGAAATAGCACCATTGTCGGTGTTAAGTGATCAGGAAAGAAACCTGGAGAGGTGAGCATGGGGACTTGGTCAGAAGAGGCAAGGACTTGGAGAGGAGAGTTAGTTTTCTAGGCTCATTGTCACTTAGTGTCCCCAGGAAGGAGGTTACAGCCCCATGACATTAGGGGGGTGGGTCAGGAAAAGAGGTTGGCCTAGCTCAAAGAAATCCCCACTTCTTGAATGAGAGCGATTAGGGTAAGCTTCTTCAACGAGCCCTCAAAGCCTCCCGCCAGCTCACACAGTTACCATTACTTTTTTTTTTTTAATATATCCCCCCTTTCTGCTTGTCTCTTGCTGTGTTCATTTTCTGTGTCTGCTCATCTCCCCCATCGCGGCAACCCGCCGAGTCAGCCCACTGCGTGGCGGCCTTGCCTACTCGCAGGTGGCCTTGCCTGCTTGCGGGCGGCTTGCCCCGCCCGTGGCGGCTTGCCTTCTCAAGGCGGTCTGCCCACTTGAGGACGCCCTGGGAACCGAACCCGGGGCCTCCCACGTGGTAAACCAGCGCCCTACCAATTGAGCTACAGCCGGCCCCACCATTACTTTTAAATCCAAGGCCGGGACAGAAGAATACAAAAAGCAATATTTTCATCACATGCCAAAAACCGGGGCTGGAGAGGAGTGGCAGGCTTAGAACCCTCCGATTGGGGTTACCCCTCAGCCCATCTCAGTGTGGTGCTGGGTAGAGGGGATACCTGAGTTCTCACCTCTAAACAGGGGGCACCCCAGCCTCTAGACAGAGGCCCTTTCATTTTTTATTCTGATTAGCCATTTTAAACCAACAAGGAATAAAAAGAAATCCTGATCCAACCCCCCCCCCCCAAAAAAAAAAAAACAAAGATTGCTGCAGGGAAGAGTCCTGTCTAAAGGTCGGTGTTAACCCATCTTTAGATATGTCCTATTTCCTTCCTTCAAGCTTTCTGGTATTTGCCTAGTAAACCCCTACTCAGCCCTCAAAACTTTGTTCAGACCTCAGCTCCTCATAAAGCCCTCACTGACCCCCTCCCCCAGAGAGAAGCAGCCAGCTACATCCTCTGTAACACATCACTGCCTTGAAAACATTGTTTTTCTTGAACACGTTATAGACAGGACTGCATTTATTTGCACCCTTCTCTATATGAGCAATTTGAGTTCAAAAGTGTGTATATGTAGTGTACCTTATCTCTTTCATCTCCTCAGTGCACAGTGTCTGGATCACTGTTGAACTGAACTGGATTCTAGATGAAAAAGAACTATTAAAGCAAAAGCCCTGTGTAAAGACAAGAGGAAACTATAAGAATAAGCATTGTTGTTTATTATTATTCCACAGACCCACGGAAGGTCTTCAGCCAGGTAATGGGAACAGAACGAAGGTGTCTATACAGCACATGACTCCTGCCCTCAGGGAGTTTATAGCCGTTCACTCGTTTATGCATTCCTTCATGTCTTCACTCATGATTCAACAAATACTTTTTAAAGTTCCTACTGTGTGTCTGGCACTTTGCTAGTCACATGGATGCAGCAATGAACAAGAGCAGCACAGCTCCTGCTGGAGAGGAGCTCCCAGTTCAGCAGTGAAGGAACTCACTAGCGTTTCGCCATTTATTCCTTCACCAGTCAACAAATGTTGAAGACGTGCTTGCACGGACGAGGTGCAGTGTGAGACAGTGTATACGTAACGATGGGCACAATAAGCGCAGCCCCCTTGTTTCTGGGGCTTAGAGGTTGGTGGGGAATATAATGCATACCCACATGAGAATTCACTTCACAGTGTAAGGAAAATAAAACCTGTCATTGACCCAAAGGCTGGAGATGTTAACTGGCTCTATCCAATGCCCTCTTTTATTGAGCGTCGCCTCTCATTCCTTTCCTTTATAAATCATCCAGCTTTCTTCTGGGATCCCCCTCCAATTCTCCACCTTCAGTCTCATCCTTCTGCACTCGGCTGGCTCCCCCAAGCTCACTGTCTTCGACACACTTGCCACTGGAAAGTTTCTGCAGAGGTGATCACGTTGTCGCCCAGGAGAGCAGCTTATTACTCCCCCTCCCCTTCACACACCGGAACTTTGGAGCCATGAAGCCTCTTGGTGGAGAAGGAGGCCCACCAGGCAGTTTTTATTGCCATGGAACTGTGAGATTCTTCCCCACACTTCCTTCTGGGGAAAAGTCAGCCCGCCAGTCGAGCTTTAACAGTGGAGCAGTGCAGGGGGACACGCCAAGCTGCGCCCCCTCCCCGACCATCCCCACCCCTGGACTGAACAAACTGTATCACTTACCCCCTGGGAGCCTGGCAGTTGCTGAGCCCAGACGCCACAGGGGCTGGGGAGTTTCCAGTGGCCACAAACGCAGGTCTCCGCTCGCGGCAGACGCCGCCTCAAGCCCAACTTTGCAC
>PVKH010030902.1:0-12432 GCA_004027955.1 Chaetophractus vellerosus
TTGTCGACAGCAGAGATGCTGTTGAAACTCAGTCCCAATCTGCAACAGAAAGCAACATTAATCCATACACTGCACATGGACGCCTTTGTTATACGCGGTGTGTGAATCATCAAGCCAAAATGCAAAGTACCTTTTGTGATTTTGCACATTCTGTTCTGTCTGCCTGGAGTGCTTTTTCCAAGCCCTCTGAGTGCAGATAGAGCCCATTGATTCTTAAAGTCTCAGCTCTGTTGCTTTCTCTGAGACTCCTCAGACACTACAGACTGGGTAGGTGGCCCTCCTAAATGTTCATAGACCGTCCAGTTGTTAAACTTAAGGGGCTGTGTCTTAAAGGCCTGTGTACTTGAGGACCTTTCCAGAGTGAATGTAGGTTTCCTGGAAATAGTGACTGTCTTGTGGTATATCCAAAACTCACATGGTGTTTGACATGCTCAGTAAAGAGCTGTTGAACTTGTTCTCATGTATAATGAACACAATCAATTCATTTGAGAAAGAACTAAAAAGAATAGTCTTATTACTTTAGCTCACTTTGGAAATCAAGCAATTGTCTATTTGTCATTTGGAAGAGGAGCAGGTACTATTTTCTCTCTACTTGTTCCTAATCATCAATTGTCTTGCAACAGGGTTATGGCATCAGTGACTGCTGCTTTCTTCTTTTCACAGTTTTGATTTTTGGCACCAAAATACTTCTCATGTTCCGAAATTAGTGAGGGGAAACAACATAAGGATTTGATGGTTTAATAGACATATTTCTCTGGATTTGATTCCAAATCAAAAGAAATGTGTTAGATAAATTCAGGAGTTCAAAAAGTTTGCCTGGCCAATGAGGCAATCTGCTCTGATTTAATAAGTGGAATTAAAAAATCCACTTGGAGAGAAATCTGAATTTCTATTGGCTTTTTAGAAGTCTATTAGCTCTTTATGCTTCTCTTTGCTACAAAGCATGTAATATCAATAATACAGTACAGAATGTCAAAACCTCTTTATAACTTTCTGGGTAAAATGAACTTTTTTTCTAAAAATGCACAAATACTTTGAACAATTTAATATACTTTAGAACTTTAGAATATTGTATATCCTTTCATCATCATCATCATCATCATTCATATTCTAAAGACAGCTCTGCAGAATAAGCAATGCAACTTATCTGCAGCTAGAGGGACCTAATAAAGACAGTTAGGTTAGATATAATACCATTGTTAGGAAAAATGTTTCTCTATTAGAGGCTGTAATTTAAATAGCCCTAGATGAAGGGTTTCTTATTATTTGAGACACCAGAGGAATCTGTTGTAGCTAGAATGGCAAGCTTACTCTCACCATCAGGCCTCACCATCCACTGGATAATTGGAAAATAACAACACAAGTGGAAAAAGCTGCATTATTCTTCCATCTGGTCTTAAGTATTTCTCAAAGATACAAGGATATATTTTATATTTATTCATGTACCATGTAACTTATATACGCAAATAAGATGAGCCAATTTGGCACAATGCTGTGATGCTCCATAGGAACATTCAGCAACATGTGTGGGTCAAGAACAGGGTGTTCCTTGAAGGCAACTGACAACGTTTTGCCAGCATTCTCCTCTTATTACTTAATCAGATTGCAACTCTAGAAAATCGGATCGGTGTTGTTAGTGATTATGTATAAAGGGGGAAAAAGTTAAGAAGGGCCGGAAGAAATGAGTTTCCTTTTTGGCCCACAATAAATTTTCAGAGACATTTTATTTTAAATTCTGCAGAGAATACGCATTTAGAGACTCTCATCATAACTATTCTAATAATATTCTGTGGGATTGCCATTATTTCCATGTCTCTAATTTAGCTTTAATTTTTAACACATTTTCAAGTTCTGGATACTCTGTTATAATTTACTTAACTTTCTGTTTGACTGCTAGAATATACTGAGCAAGCGTAATGATTTAATCAAACACTTTGTACATCAGCTTTATCCCAATTAATCTAAAAACAATATGGTAGTCATAAAATATGAGGCTCGTCTTGGAGGTTATGGGTTGGTATGCTATTTCATTGATTTTTTTCAAGAAATATTTGGACAATCTTGATGTTTGAGATTGTTAGCAACGACTACAACAAGGTAAAGGTGTTATAGTTAAAAAATGTCAGCATGTTTCAAATTCTGGGCATGTGGATACCAATATACTTAGCCATTGTACTAAAAGAATGTCATAAAATATTATTACTTAGCCAAATTATTCAGTCCTTTCAGGCTAGGTGCATCAACTTTGGTGATTTTGTTGCCATCAAGATGTAATTCAGTAAGGGAAGCAGGAAGATCTGGAATGTGGAAATACAAGATGCTAATAAACACTTTAATTACAGAATACAGAATGTCCTAATAAGGACAAACACCATTAATTTTATAAAAGACATTATGTTGTAAAGAATCAAATATGGACTGCCATATTTTTCTTCAATCCTTTCTATAATAATTCATGCTTTTTGAAGTAGCGTGAACCCTTGATATTTTTCTCCCAGATTGACTTCAACAATAACATGAACCCATGTTTATCATGTAGTAAATGTTTTCCTAGCAATTTCTAGGATAAAACTGTAGCATTCACACTCAAACCTTGAATCTCATTAGAACTTCCAACTGTGTTAATGAGCTAATACAGCCATTGGTCGAAGATAATAACTCTGAAATGGGGAGATGAGCACTTGAACTATAAGAAAGAGGCTACTTATAAGTTAAACCTACAGACATACATAACCAGGAAATTCATTAATAAGCATCATCAATAACTTACACTGATACACGGTGCAGGGTGCGGCCCCTAATTGAGTTTTCCATGAACACATCAAGTGCCTCTGCCACTCGGATCTGAAGAAATAGCTAAAGCTTACTTAGAACTTTTAAATCAGGGCTTCTTTTTTAAAAAGGACTGCAGAGGCTTATACTCAAGTGATCTGCCATATGTAGACACCTGGGGAGATAATTTTAAAACCAAAGCGCCCACTAAATCTCTGGGTAGTAATTCTTGAATGGCTATAATTTCCAAAGATTTAGTAATGTAAATATAAAAGTTTAAATATTTTATTTTCATTTCCTCCTGCCATCTGAGGATATATCATGTTTTTATATAGCTTCTTAGGCCTCATATTGTTCCACTTACAAGGAGTACAAAAACTACAAAGAAAATAAGAAATTGGTTACAGGTATAATTGATATCTGATTAGCCCAAAATCTTAGTTATTGTCCATAAGGATACAAAATAGGAAAATCACAGGTTACTTTTGGCCCAAAATTTTCATTAAATCTCACCGAATTCTGCTGATAGTACCTAATGTAAAAGTTTAGTACATTGCTAATTGAAATGGTTATCAATTTCTCTATAGTAATATATTTTGTTGGAGAGATGGTAAGGAAAGGAACTTCTATTTGTTGTATATTTGTAATATGCCAGATACTTAGCTTGGCATATTTCATAATTTAGCTCATTTAATTTTCTCAGTGTATAAATTATTTGTCATTAACTCCCTTCATGGATGAGGAAAGAATGATTCAAAGTAGTTACAATTTTGCAGGTTATCTGGATCCTGAGAAGGGACTATAATATGCAGATGGCCAAAACAGTCAGTTCTCAACTGGAGGAAATGAAAAAAAAAAAAACAAACAAAAAAAACACTTGTATTATTCTTATGAATAAATCCGAGGAACAGTCACTCCAAAAATTAGGAATTTCAACAACTTGATTCTCCTGAGAATAAATAGATGTGAATTCTTCTAATACTCCCATAAATAAGTAACTGAGTATTTGACAAAGTAAATTGAATATGAATACTTTCTTCCCTATGGCCCCAAAAAGATTGAAAAATAAATTAAAAAACATTAATGCCTCTGCTTCACCGATTATCGTCACGTCCATCAGCCTTACATAAGGCTTCTAAATATTTCCCCTTCTGAAGTGTCAGTTTCATAGCTAAGTGGAAGTGTAACTGTGACTACTATGAATAAAATATTTGCCATATGACAGAAAGAGGCAGGCAAATTGATTTTTAAAAAAAAAACCTTTGCCACTATGAAGAACTTGTACTCTAGCTTTTTTTTTTTTTTTCCTCTTTTAAGCTAAATATATTGAAAGTTTATCTTGGACATAGTACTGTGTGTTTATATTATAAGCCTTATGTTTATAAACCCTCACAAAAATTCTGGAAGATAGGTATCCATAATACCTCTATTTTACAAGTTAAAAAAACAAACAAACAAAAAACCCTGAGGTTTTGGAGATGTTGAATAATTAGCCTAAAGTTGCACAGCAACTAAATGGCCAAATCAGGTCTCTCCTCAAGATTGGTACACTGGAGTGTGATGGTTATAACCTTTGATGGTTAATTTAATGTGACAACCAGCTAAAGTATGGTGTCCAGTTGTGTGGTCAAACACTGGCCCAGAAGTCCCGATGAAGGTATTTTGTAGACGTGACTAACTTCTACATTCAGGTGACTTTAAGTAAAGGAGATTACCCTGGATAATATGGGTGAGCCTAATCCAATCAGCTGAAGGCCTTAAGAGTAAAACACTGAGACTTCCCTGAGAGGAAATTCTGTCTCAAGACTGCAATATTCACACCTCTCCAAGTTTCCAACCCACGAGACTCCCAAACGGATTTCAGAATTGCCAGCCCCTGCAATGAGGTGAGTCAATTCCTTAAAGTGAATTTCTTTATATATATCACATACATATGTATGTATATATATACACACACAAGTATATATACACATTAATCCTGTTGATTCTGTTTCTCTGGAGAACCTAGTCTAATTCAAATCTCTATTCTATACTCTATTGCTTTTCCATTTTCATGAAAGATTGGAGAGAGCATGTGGAAATTGATACTCACTGGGACATTGGTGATATTTAGGCATATGGTTTCCAGCCCAGAAAAGATGGTCCATATATTAGATAGGCATAAATATACAGAGAAGGGTGGACTAAAGGCGGCAGTACAATGAAATGGTTAAACACATGAGCTCTGCTATCAGCCCAGTGCAATGCCAATTCTACTGCCTCCTAGCTCTGAGACCTTGACTACAGTTTACTTGATCTCCTTAAACCTCATTTTTCTCACTTTTGTAAATGGGAATGATAAAACCTACTATATAAGGATGTTTTGGGAATCATATAAAAGAATCTATGAAAAGCATTTAACACAATACCTAGCACTCAATAAGGCTCAATATATTGTGTTATAATTTTATATTATTAACTGGTAGTTAATAAAAGCAAGCTAGAGATGATGACAAAGAAAACTCGGGAGAGAGAGAGAAGACAAGGAAATATTGGAAAACAGATCACTAAATGAAGAAGTGTTTTACTGATGGATAAATCAGCAGATGCATTAAAGCCAACAGCAAAATCAAACACCGTGCTTAACATAAGTAATCTGGCAGAGTGAAGTAGTGGAAAAGACATTGGCTTTAAATTCCAGCTCCTTCACCTCCTATAGCTAGATGGCTTTGGGGAAGAGATTTCATATTTGATCATATATATATGAAATATAGATGTACATATTCTTATATATCATATACACATACATATGTTTATGCACACAAAATCACTGTACTGGCAATAAAAAAAGATCACTTGTTAAAACATGCTTAACATTAGAGACTCAGCAAGAAAGTGCTTTATAAACTAGAAATCCACTTCTATCCATCTATTATGTCTGTCTATCATTTGTCTGTCTGTTTATCTATCTATCCACCTACCATCTGTCACCACCAGTCATTGCTATTATGAATTAAGACATCAAAAGACCCTCTGCACCCAAAAGATCATGTAGGGGGCAAGGGATTGCAAGAAAGCATTCTCCAAAAGACGTACTCTCAGGAGTTGAAGTTTTGTGGAAATACAATAAAGGATAATTAATGTTTTCTGAGGGCAAGTTCCAACTGCCTACATTTTGTATTCAGTCCAAGAAAAAGGTATTAAGTGGAGAAAAGGACAGATTAAGAACTAGAAAATGTAGAGAGGCTTTTGTGAGACTGATAAATCTGGGGCAGGAAAAATGTGCAAATTAGAGGAATTTCTTATGGATGGAATTTTCTTATGGATGGATGAGAAGTATTTCATGCTTCTCAAAGACTTCTTTCTGGGTATCCTTTCCCACTGTGAACCTATCCCCAAGACAACACTTATACTGTGTGGTGATTGCCTTTCCTTATCAGCCTTGCCATAGACTGTAAACTCCTTGAAGGCAGGCTTATATCTTATTCACTGCCTATCTTTAGTGTTGAATTACCTAAGTGAGTGTTCAAAACATTTCTAATGAATATTAGGAGGTAATATTAATCCACTAGTTATCTACATGCCAGACAATTCTCTAAATAATTCTTTAAATTAAAAAAAAAACAAATGAGGTAGACACTGACTTATTCAAGGCAATGAGTGCAAATAAACTGACTCCCAAATCCACGCCCCAACTGCAAACACACAAGCACCACCATTCAATTAGAGTGGTGGCCACCGTGGCTCCCCTTCTTCGGTTAGCAACGACTAGAATGCCCTAAAATGAAAAGGAATTCACTAAGGTATTGGTGACCCAAAGTAAAAATTGGCTCAGTTTCAGAGGTACTTTCATGTATCTTTTTTTTCCTTTTTGCAAAGTAGAACTAAAGTACTCTACTTCTTAAAACTGTGCTTTTTTCCTTTGTAATATCACAGTTCTATAACGTAAACATTGTTTCACATTAGGTTACATCTCAGCAGTGCCTTTGTAAGTAAAGGCATGCAGCCACTCTCCCAGGAGCCTGGATCAGTTGGAGGTCACTCAGGTTTGGCAGAAACACTTCCCGGGTTATAGAATTTACTGGAACTAAAGTTGGCCACTTGAGCCATAACTCAAATTTCCCAAACAATTTTTTTAAACGTCAAAACCTTTGGATTTAGGTTTTCACAGTGCTGTGGAAATTCTTCTGTCACCTTGAGGGATGGAGGTTATATTGGTGTCAGCAATGCGGATGTAGGAGAGCTTCTTCATTCCTTGAAAGGCTCCCTTTTCAATTCCTGAGCTCTTCAGGGGGTTGGTGCCCAGTTCTGTGAATGAAATCAGTGCAAGTCTTTTAAAGGACAACTTTAGGATATTACAAATCAAAATAATGTCTGTCACAATAAGGAATCTACCAGAAATCTGGGTTATCAACAACTGAAATGAAAAATGTAAGAGACATTAAGGGGTGTGTTCCTCATAGCATGGCAAAATTGGGTAAAAAACCCCCTTGTTAAAGTCAACAACAAACAGCAAAAGAAAGAAATAGCAGTAGCAAAAACAGTAACAGCAAAATTATCTAAGGTGCATGCACAGGTATGCCCAGAAGTCAACAAAAGCAAGTGTTGCACAGCATACCTTATACTTGGGCTATTACTTTTCTATGGTACTTTATAATGATGTTAAAGAATTCACATGGAGTATTTTGTAAACTTATTATAAAATTACAATTTTTACCACAAATATAGGAAGACATATGATAATTTTAAAGCCAAAGACTTAACATATGTTTAGAACACAACAAATCCTCACAATGGAAAGGTTCCCCAATCTGTAAGTTTTGCTAAATTCCATCATAAATCTTTGTGGTTGTTAAGTCAGCCCTAGAACTTTCTCTGCTTTCTCAGATGCTCATGATAGGGAACAAAAATGTTGTAAGGCATAGAAGCAAAACCCCATTTCTCTTGGGCCTGCTGCTGTAATTCAGACAGGCTTAATGCATGTAGCCTATAGCTAATTTACCTTTCTGAAACTAAAGCGTACTTGAGATTTCTTAAGGTGAGCCTTGATTCCTGCTCTTAGAGTTATAAGAATACATGTACCTATGACAATCATCTGGTTCAGTCCATTGAAAACAGCTTTTCGTATTTTGGTGATTTCGTTCTCGTGGACACGTAGCTCCTGAAGAGTTTTGGGCATTTTTTCTGGCAATTCCTTCAGATGATTCTTAGACAAATAAAGTCGTTCCAATTTTACCAAAGGTGTAAATGCTCCAGGACTGATTTTGTTAATTTTGTTGTTGACAAGGACCAATGTCTGAAGATAACAAACAAAAACAGCAATACCTTAAATAAAAAATCTTCCATGTACATAACAAGTGCCTAGTATGTGCATTCTACTCATGAGACTAGCAAAGAAGTCTGGAAAATTGCAAGAAATCTGAAAAAAATATAGATGTGATTCCTTTACATAAGAAGTTTATAATAGGAGGACCTGAGTGTCAGGAATAAAGGGGAGGAAATGTGTTGTGATACAAGGTCTCCATATATATATATATACATATATATATATATATATATATATATATACACACACACACATATATACACACATACATATATCTTACATGTGTGTATGTGTTTGTATGTATGTGTGTATATTTTTAAAGCAATAAATACTCCTGAAGACTGAAATTATTAGTGTCACAAGTTATCTGAGAAGAATCCAGTATTAGAGGCATCCATCCCACAGTCAGCTTTTTTCCAACCAAAAATTCCAACTTCATTGAATGGTGTCATGGATTCTGTTACTGAATGGTGGTAACAATTTATGCTATCACCTGTAATGCAAGAGAGTAAAATTTTTCTGCAGCCTCGCAAAAGTTAGGTATATCATTTTTTCAAAAACTTTGTCAAATTAAGATTGAATATGTCGTTGTCTATGGCTTTACTTTGCATTTCCTTGTCACCTTAAGTGTTAAACAAAATTTTTTTGTTCCCTACCATTTATAATATTTGTTAGGGAGAGGAGATTTCCTGATGACAATGTATTTCATTTTTCTTAAATTTTTAATATATATTATTAATTGGTGTAGAGAGTGCTGTTTCATTAAGATCCAGAACCTTAAAATATTTTGCTTCTGGGTTTTTTTTTTTTTTTGGTCTTTTTTACATATAAAGTTTTTATACTTTTATATGGTCAAATATATTAATATCTTTGGTAATTTTTTAAATTTTTGTTTCTGATTTCTATAAATATACAAAGTTACCTCTGATTTTATTACTGTTATTATACCTATAGTTATTGCAAAACCTATTTTGGGGCTACCTCATTCTGTTCCAATGGTGTATATGTTTATTTTTAGACAAGAACCATACTTTTAAAAATTATTTTTAAGTTATTTTGCAAACTAATTCTAAGAAATTTGGGGTAATTTTATAAAGGTCTACAGCAAACTTGTATTTTAAATCGTAGTTTTTTTTTTCATATATGAGAATGCAGAGGGGCAAAATGGGAACTGGAATAATAGGTAAATGGGAATTTTGTTTTAGGAATTCAGGAATGTTTTCTGAGGATAACAGTAAATCCCCATGGGGTCTATATGATTTGACTAATTAAAATATCTCATTACAAATCACATAATCTTTGAACTAATCCTAAGTGATATAAGGTTAATTTATACAAAATCCTAAGAGATTCTAACAAATATTAGAAAAAGATCCAAAACCTGCATGGTTCAAGACAATAGAAAATTGACATTAACAAGCAAAAAGAAATCAGAGGAACCAGAGGAGAGAAGGGTGAGGCAAATTGTATCATTACAAGACATCCAAAATGGTGGATGCTGAATGACAAACAAAAAGTAGGTCCTCGATTCCATCCATGGAGGAAAATTCTGAAATCAAATCAAGATATAGTTAAATGTATTAAGTATAGTCTGGACATCTACCTTATCTATGTTAAAAGCTGAAACTACTTTTATCTTATCTAATTCCACCTACAAACTCAGTTGTTCCTCTAGTGTTTAGAAAGACACACAGATGAATACAGATTAGTTAAATGACATAACCAAAGTCTCCTTATTAATGAAAAAACATGAAGAAGAGAGAAAAAAAAGCATAATCATATTCATATGGATTGGAATGAGATGAGATAAAAATGCCTAAAAAAGAACGTTTTAGGAGTAATGTTTCCATAACTTGTTCAGCTGTTTTCTGTTCTTTTATTTTTGTGAATTTGAAATAAAGTTGTTAAGAAAACAAAAAGTTGAAACCAGACTGTTTTAATAATATGTACATTTTCCCCCAAAGTCACTTATGTGTGGCTTACACTGTGCCAGGTATTGCTCTGGCTTTTACAGTTACTATCATATTTATAGGCAATTGTTAGTATATAGATTCGAACCAGACTACTCCTGAGTTTAGATCTCAGCCCGAGCTCTTTTTTCCTGTGTGACTATGAGCAATAACTTCACCTCTCTGTGTCTGCTTTTCCTCATCTGTGTAGAGGGGCTACTAGGAATGTCTGCTAGGCAGATCTATGTAAAGTACTAAGAACAGTGCCTAATATATAATAATTGCTAAACAAGTGCTTGCCATTAGATAATTTTTGTTGAATTTTAATTTTAAAAGAAGCTTCTTAGATTTATGAAGCTACGTTCAAAGGAATCATCTTGAGGGTTGGCAATACCATATTTCATTTTTCCCATTATTTTATGGAATAGTTACATAGTTTTCCTACCATATGTAAGCATAAAACAACTACTCTTGTGCCACATGTACCACTCACAATGAGCCACACAGGGTAAACTGATAAAATTATTGGAGGAGAAAAAAAGAACTCTTTTTTTTTTCCTTAATTCTTTCTATTTTAATACTTGCTAAAGTTCATTTCTCCTCTTCTTTCTCTTTCATTTGTACTTTTCCTAGCTGAAATTATAATGTTGATAACCCATGAATGAAAGAGTAAGAGAAAATAGCTGTTTATCATCCTCTGAACAGTTGGAAGCTCTAATAAACTCTCTATTCTGGTGTATTCTTTGAAGTAGAAAT
The DNA here is from genome assembly GCA_004027955.1 of Chaetophractus vellerosus. Taxonomy (NCBI): domain Eukaryota; kingdom Metazoa; phylum Chordata; class Mammalia; order Cingulata; family Chlamyphoridae; genus Chaetophractus; species Chaetophractus vellerosus. The sequence continues at coordinate 10,783 of PVKH010030902.1, forward strand.
AAAGAGAGCGCCAAGACAATGGTTGTCTAAAAACATTCCTGGAAGGAGACTTGGGTAGAGAAAGAATACATTGTTACAAATGCCAGATTTAACAAGAACATCCCAGAACTAGATATCTCTTCTTTAAGGAAATAAAAACTTTCAAGCAAATTTTTCAGATTACACTTAAATATGCAGGAACTAGGAATTAAAGTAAGAGAATTTTCCTTCCTTAAAAAATATCTTTGTGATAAACTTATGAAATAAAAGGACGCTTTAAAAAATGTTATTTATTGAAAGTAATGTTATTCAGTATTTATGATCACTTCTTTAATCTTAGTCCAATGATAATTTAAATGGTCACTGGCAAACCTTGTTGGTATTACTATCAGCTCTCTTCCAGTGAAATATTAATATGAAAGTTAACATGAAAGAGAGAAGGTAAGGACTGGGGCCCAATATGTGTGATCCATCCGTGGAAATGGATCCCATTGTCCAAGAATTGAGATCTTTAGCTCAAGCTTTGTCTTCCATTGTTTCCTAGTCTGTTTCTTTCAGTCTAGCAAGCTTGTATCCTTATTTGTCTGTTACTTATTTTTTTATGCCTTTGATTTCCTCTTGCCTTTCAAAATTCTGCTAATTCCACAAGATGCTTTTGTCCCATAGTGTCTCAAAACACTAACATGTGACCTGAAATATGACAATGTCTGATTTTTCTCTTACTTCATACCCCTAACACTTACTACTTACATCGTATTTTTCTTATACTGTGTGAAACCTCAATAAATTGACCATGTTTTATTATATGCTATCATTTATATTAACTGTTCCATGTGGAATCTTAAAGAAATACAGAAAAATCTTTGCTTCCTTACAAAATCTGGTATATTTTCCTCTGAAGTATAAATGTTTATGCCTTTTCTCACCTTGGCTGTTAGAAATTTCATAACTAAACCTTGTCATGATCATATTAATTGTGTAGTATATTGTAGCCAGTTTATTTTATATTATTTTATTTCCCTTATATCTGTATATCTTATTCTAATATATAACAGTAGCCAAATAATTTATTTTTATATTTACATTTTACTATTTTTTTGCCAGTTCTTACTATATACCCCTCAATTATTTTCTACAATGACTATAAGAGACACAGAGGCATAAATTTAGAGTTTATTATGTTCATGATTCCAACTGAAGAATGCATTTTTATAACATTTATTAAAAAAGCTGTGAACTCATTTTCACAGATAGGTCACTCATCACTATGACAGTCTCTCCATTTTCTGAATAACCTAATTCTTTAAAAGTTATTATTATTATTATTTATAGGTTTTCTTTTTTTTTTTAAGATTTTATTTTTTTATTTCTGCTTTTTGTCTCCACCTCCCCTCCCTGCCCCCTCACTGCGGTGACGCACCGAGTCAGCTTCACAGGTTAGCGGTGTCCTTGCCTACTCGCGGGCGGCCTGCCCCGCTTGCAGGCAGCTCTGCCCTGCCCACGGCGGCTCCGCCCTGCCCACGGCGGCTTTTGCCTTCTCAAGTGGTCTGCCCGCCTGGTGAGGCCCCCGGGACCGAACCCAGGGCCTCCCATGTGGCAAACCGGCACCCTATCCACTGGGCTATACAGCCGGCCCCTAAAATTTATTGTTTTTTAATGTTGAACACAAAT
>PVKH010030903.1:0-12410 GCA_004027955.1 Chaetophractus vellerosus
AGAATATATAGGGGATTCCCATAGGTCCTGCTCTCCACATGGCTCACATTTGCCCACACTAACAACATCCTTCATTAGTGCGGTACATTCATTGCAACTGATAAACACATTTTGGAGCCTGGCCACTAAGCATGGATTATAGTTTACATTGTAGTTTACACTCTCTCCCACACAATTTTGTAAGATATATAATGGCCTGTATCTGTCATTGTAATGTCATTCAGGATGATTCCCAGGTTCCGAAAATGCCCCCATATTATACCTGCTTTCCCTCTCTCTACCCTCAGAACATCCAGTGGCCACTGCCTCCAAATCAATTATATATCTTCATTGCTAGAATCACAATAAGTCTATAGTAGAATACTAGTAAGCCTACTTTAGCCCATAGTTTATTTCCCAATCCTGAGGATTCTGGGATGGTGATGCCCACTCCACCTTTAGTTGATGGGGGTCTTCGATCCCATATGGCGGATGGATGGGACTCTCTTGCTTGCCATTGTAGACACTCTCTGTTCCTTGGTATATTGGTTATCCATCATTTCCTCCTTGTTAGTTGTCCTGGGTGAGACCAATGAGCTGGACAGTAGGTATTGAATGCTAGCAGCTTGCACAGGGTGACAGAAAGTAGGCTCCTTCACCTAGCTGCATCACCTTATCAGTCATTAACTACCCATTTACGAATTTCTACTTAGCCAAATTGCCCTCATGCCTCTAAAAAGCCAGATGCCTCTTGGCTTCCTTCTTGTGCGTTTCTTTACTGCTTGCTAGTAAATTCATGTTTATATAAATTGCCTTTGTTGACTCCAAGGTATTAGGTTATTTGATGTTGTTATTCTAATTTATGTCCTTTCAAGATGCAGCCAAATAGGAAAAAAACAACCTTGCAAAGCTCATGCATTTCCAGATGAGTTTACAAGTTAAAGCAACGTCATCCACTCTCTTCAAATAGATATTGTGGGAAAGGCCACTTTCAGGCCTCTCTTGCTTGACCAGGTCATTTCCTACTGAGTCTTTATTGACTAGTGAGAGTAATTGATCTCCCTGCCTTTTGAAGGTTTACTGTGTGCTATTTGCTATAGAGAAAAACAACAGAATTCAGTTAGCCTTTGTCCATTCAACGCCTTTAAGGAGCAAGATAAAGCTATCCTTGCAGACTGGAAGGAGACAGTGGAATGAATTTAGCCCCATTCTATTTGTTTTATAAGCACACGATTAGTCAGGTTTTAAGTGTAAAATACTGAAGAGCACATTTACAGCCTTGGGTCATATTCATTTTAGCAGTGACAATCGTAATTCAGGGGATTCTTACACTGGGCCAGGCAATAAGGGGCGTAACTTTATAAATAGGTTGCACACTTGAAAACCATTAAGTGCCAACATTGTTGTAAGTCAAAACAAGGCATTTCTACAAACATTTCCTGACTTCTTCCCCATCTGCAATTCTTGTAGCAAGTATTCTTTCATCTATTGTGGGGTTACTTATGTGGGTGTTCATGTTATCCTGGTTATGAAGGAGACCTGAGTTTCATAGACATATGGAGGGCAGGTTCCAAAACCAGAGTCCAGAAGTCTAGGTCCACGTCCACTGCTTATTAGCTTTTTCAGCCTAGAGCAGGTTTCTGTACTTTCTGAACCTCCAATTGCTTGTTTATAAAATACGGATAATATTCCCTAAGTTGTTTGACATGAGATAATGCTTATGAAATATCTGGCACGATGAGTAGCACATAAGAGGCATTTAATTCATGCTGGATATTAACATTTTTAATGGGGAAGCTGTCATGAAAAATGGCCTTACATTATACTAATAAGTAGCCATGTGGAACTTCTCACGTGAGTAGTGTTGTTCTAAGAACTTTTTGTTTCATTAATTCATTTGCTGTCCTTAACCACCAGATGAGGTAGGCATTATTATTTATATACACGCTCATTTTGAAGATGAACAAATGTAGGCCAAGAGAGAGGAAATTTCCCAAACATCCATAGCTAGGAAGTGACAAAGTTGACATTTGAACTCTGGTTGTCAGGAATGAGAGTCCATATTCCTAAGCATTTGTTCTATCTGCCTCACATTTTATTTTAAAACAGCTTGGTGGGAAGCAGATGTGGCTCAAGTGATTGGGCTCCCGTCTACCATATAGGAGGCCCAGGGTTCGATTTTTGGGAACTCCTGGTGAAGGCAAGTTGGCCTGAGTGGAGAGCTGGCCCATGTGGACTGCTGGTCCCTGAGGAGTGCTGGCATGTGCAGGAGTGCTGGCCTGCATGGAAGAGCTGGCACAGCAAGATGACGCAACAAAAAGAGCCACAGAGGAGAAACAAGAGACACAGAAGACCAAGGAGATGAGGTGGCGCAAGAGACTGAGCGCCTCTCTCCCACTACGGAAGGTCCCAGGATAGGTTCCCAGTGCCACCTAAAGAGAAAACAAGCAGACACAGAAGAACAAACAGCGAATGGACACAGAGAGGAGACAGTGAGGGCAAAACAATGGTGAGGGGTGTGTATGAATAAAATAAATAAATCTATTAAAAAAACAGCTTGGTGAGGTATGTAAGGATGTAATTTTGTAATAAGGAAACTGAGGCTCTAAAGGATTAGCTTCTCAGTGAAGCTGCTTCTCTCAGTTTGTGAGATAAAAGGGCTAAATCTTCTTTAGAAGTCCTAACAAGGAATTGCTGACCCTCTATTTTCTGTACATGTGGGGAAGAATGGAAAAGAAATTACTGTGAAACCTCATGTCTTTTCTTAAAAACTCACAGTTTAGCATTTTACTCTTAAAATGTGATTATTTGTGTTAATATAAACATTCTGTTTAAAATTTCTCAGCACTCAGTGTTGTTGATGCTCTAGAAAAATGTATCGTGCTTTTCTTATGAATTTGTATTTCCATTGGCAAATAAGGTATGCCTATTTGAGAGCTTGGCTTTTAAATATAGCACTAGCAGTGCAAATTACAAAGCTTCTTGGGTATCAGTGGACCCTACCTAACTTAATATCAAGAGCAGATACTTCTTTTTTATGCAGTAAAGATGTCACCTAACAGTATACATGAGAGAAAAGCCAAGATAAGCAAATTATTCTGGCAGTTGTTCTGGTAAAGAAATGGATCTCACACTGAACCCTTGAACCTGTACAGCGATTGCTGGGGGGAAAATCATCAGCACAATTGGAGCCGTTGCTCATGGCATTGCTTAGAGTGAGCTAAGATAGCTCATTTCTGATGAGCAAATCCCGTCATCACCACACGCTGCCTCTACCCTGGAGTAGTACTGAATAACTGTGGTCCTCAGTCCACTGCGTGCTTCCTCCTACCTTGACACCTTTGCACATGCTAGTCCCTCACTTTGGAATGTTCTTCCCTAACTTCAAAATCTAGTACACATTACACTGATTGTCCAAATGTCAAGTAAATTTGAATTTTTCTCAGTAGAAAAGAGAATGATGGGGGTGATTTAATAATTGAGTATAACTAATATTTATTGACTATTTGTTGAGTGTCAGACTTTGTAGAGGGCACAATGATGAATAAGTGGTAAAACCTATAAGCTTTCAGCTAAAATTAAGAAATATTCATTGGGTATACATTATAAACCAGTGACTTTAATGCATATATGAATGTGAGATTTCCAGTGGAACCAAATGTACAAACACAAAGAAATCACATTACAATGTGATAAATGATATCAGTTGGGGGAGTGATACAGAGTCCTGTATGGGGTGGGTGGAAGAAGGACTTAAGAAATCAATATCATAAAGAGATATAAGAGCTGGGCCATGAAGGAAAAGATATAAGTTTACCATGCAAAAATTTGGGACAGGATATCCTAGAGAAAGAAAATTGCAAGAGCATCTTCAGTTTAGTAGGAGAAGGAAAGGATCTTATATTGGGAATAAGATGCTCATAAAACTGTCAGAAGGGTAGAAGAGCAGAAGTTAGATCTTTTGGTTTGGCAGTTATGCCTCCATACGATGATCTACAGGCAATTGCTGCTACATCGACAAGGCAGGAAACTGGACTACAGCACATGGAGTTCAGCTGCTACACATAGTCACATCTCTAAACCTTACTTATCCACTGCCACTCTGTAGGAAGCAAAGCCTCTGTTTCCTTTCCACCATCCAGGTCTTGCATTTGTATCTTTCACTGGCATAACCTCCACTGCATCCATAACCATATGCATAGAGGAGTGTGAAATATATTGTTTTTAGCCTTCTTTCCCATCAAATACAGGACTGGGCAGAACATAAGAAAAGATGGAAATGGATGTTGAGGGTTGTGCTGCCTTGAAACTATGGTACCCCAGAAAAGCATATACTTAAATTTAATCCATTCCTGTGGCTGTGAATCCATTTTAAGTAGAGCCTTTTGATGAGGTCACTTTAGTTAAGGTGTGACCCATCTCAATCAAGATGGCTCTTAATCTTATTACTAGAGTCCTTTATAATCAGAATGAAATGCAGACACAGAGAGGGAAAACCACAGAGGGTACAGCAGAAGCTGAATATCAGTGGAACTTGGAAAAGAAGGGAGAGACCAGGAGATGCCACCATGTGCCTTGCCATCTGATAAGCTAAGGATAAAGATAACCTGCAGTCAGACTCAGAATGCCACAGTCTTCAGGGAGAAAGCATTGCCTTGATGATATCTTGATTTGGACATTCTCTAAGCCTCAAAACCATGAGCAAATAAATTCCCATTGTTAAAGCCAAACCATTCCATGGTATTTGCTTGAGTAGCCCAGGAAACTAAAATAAGTGTCAAAAATAAAATCTCACTCATGGAACATACAAAGTCCTTTTACACAGAAGTGTCTTCTATGCATAAGGTACATAGCACCATGTGTGTAAGATTAATGACACGCAGGCCCTCCCTTCAGGCTGACCCCTTTGTCAACACAAGAAAAGACAGTTTGAACGAACATTGTACTAAATCAGAGTAAAAATTTTAAAAGCTCTTTTTAGAGAGAATGATTCAAACAAACTAGTTTGGGAAATTATTTGTAGAATTTACCATCTGCTACCATGGCACTGACAAAAATCCTTTCATTTTCAAGAATCAGGGATCTAAACCCATCTGTAGTCAATGAGACCATGGAACTTTAAAAGAAAGAGTATTAGAGAGTGTAATCAATAAATACTTAATATGATTTGAACTGAACTCTCGAACTACTTATGGAGAAATGTTCCATTTCATGCCAGGAAGCCTGTTTGGCAGATTGTAATATAGCAAGTAGTGAGAAAACATAAGTCACCTTGAAAGCTGGTGGAATATAATCAATGATTAATGGCAAATTTGTGGCCCCTTTAATGATTATAGTTAAATCAAATCAAATTTTAACCATAAATTTGAGTGCTGTCTGGAATTGGGTCATGTAATAGTAAGCTTTATGAAGAAAAAAATCAATTTAGTAATATTACTATGATCAGACTTATAATTTCGAGTTTTTGTTTGAAGAGTTTTGACTATCCATTTTGCATATTCACATATATTTAATTGAATTGACAAAGCTGTGCAGATGTAATCTCAAAGAGTTCAGTTAACAGTCATATATTTTATTTTCTTTTGGATGATCTTATTTCAACCACATTAGCTAAAATCAGCATGGGCTCAATCACTTAAGAGTAGAGATGTTTAATTATCATTTCAATGATGTTATAAGGAAGAGGATGAGCTTAGCTCTCGCTACTGAGGCTGACTCAAAATTAGTTGAATAGTTTCAGATCCTCTAGAAATTTGATGATATCTTTTGCTTTCATCAGGTATTTACCAAAATTGAATAATCATGTTTTGAAAACTATGCCATTGACATACTGATCTCAGAATTTATTATAACTGTATGGCAATATTCGGGTGACTGTTTCTCAGGTTCCATAAGGCTCTGCTCTCAATTTCTAGCTGAAATTTAGAGGTAAACAAAAATGGTCCTTTATTGCACCATTAATCAATTCAGAAAAAAAAATGGGAAGAGTGGGTTTTAGGAAATAGAAATTTACACCCTTCTGTATGGTTAGAGTCTATCTAAAGCATTTGTGATACTCCTGATCTAATAACCCCAACCCCACCCAAGGTGTTCTAGAGCCTGTCATAGAGACAGGTACCAGAGGAATGGCCAGATGATTCAGTTCTCCTCTGGGTTCAAAGCCAAAAATCAGAGGCTAGCTGAGTGGAGTAAGAAGAAAGGATTAGGACATCAAGAGCAGACTTGGGAAAGGGAGTGTGTTTCAAATTAGTTAAGTTGGAATTTAAAATTGGGTCCAGGTGGAGTTCAGGTGTAAAATAATGGGAAACCAAGTCCCATAATGCACTAGAAAAGATAGTGTATTACTTACAGGTCCTGGAAGGGCCTAGGGGCACCAGAAGGAGATGATGGTAAGTGTGAGCAGCTGGAGGGGGAGGGTGTTAACCAGCAGGTAGAGAATACAAGCAGGTGGAAAGTGTCCTGAGGGCTTGTGCTTTATTGGGGTCCAGGGGTGGAGGCCAGTAGGTTTCCTGCAGAAGTCAAGGATTGGTTAGTTTAAAGCAAATGTGCATGAAAAGGGAAAGGGACCAGGGGTCTAAGGGTGCTGGGGATGATTAGCTTATCATTTGGGGCCAGCTGTGGGTTCTGAGTGAGGTGTGTGTGATATGGGGTGTGGGAGTCGTGATGGTTGGGCAGAGGTGACTGATCTACACTGAAGTCAGTGCTTAGAAATGAGTTATCAACTAGAGGACAGGCCAGGAGTCCCTGGCAAAATGGATGTTGAGGCTCAGGAAGTTTGGGAGCCTGGGTGGATAAGGGCATCTACATACCCAATAGGTCATCTGTCAATGTACTGAATGGTATAGAGAAAAACGTACTCCTTTTCAGGCAATCAAAGAATTGCTATTCAGCCATAAAATCTGTATTTAAAATGAGTTGGTGTCTTTTGACCATACTGAAGCCCATAGGTACAAAGGGAAGACTCGGATTGTAAAATGTTTTTCAAACGGCAAGTTTATCACATTACCAAGAAAACATTTCAACTTTTGGAGCTACATAATCACTCCCCCTTCAGACGAGTTGTTCACTTTGGTTTGCTGCAGTCTTCACTGGTCATTCTATCTAAAAGACACCAGCATTCATCCAGATGCTCAAGCCCCAAATATTGGAGTCTTCCTTGACACTTTTCTTTTTCTCATATCTCTCACCTATTATTTCAGCAATCCTCCCAGGTCTACCTTCAACATTTATCATGAATCCTATCTCATTGTTCTGCCCTTACCACCCTCACCTGGGCCAGCTTTGTCAATGGACTGCAGCAATGGACTACAGGTTCTTCTGGTCTCTGCTTGCACTGAAATCAACATTTAAAATGTAAGTCTGATCATGTTACTCTCTGACTAAAATCTCTCCAAAGGTTTTCAATCTTAGTAAAATGAAATTCAAAGTCTTTAACACCTCTAAGCTTTAAGTGACTTTGCCCCACCAAACTCTTCCTATGCCAACTCCTACTAGTCTTCACCTTACTCTTTACCTCAGTCTAGCCATAGTGATTCTGGACTGTTCTCTGAGCATACTCAGCAAGCTCCCCTCTCAGATACTGTGGACTAGTTTTCTGTCTATCCCAGAGATTTTTGCATCATTCATGTCTCTGTTCAAATATCATCTCCTGGAGAAGCCTCCTCTGATCTCCTATTTAAATACCTGCCACAATGGTCACTATTATTTCCTTGTTCTGTTTTTATTAAACCCTTATCACATTTTTATAACTGATTTGACATCATATCTTTATCTGTCTAGCGTCTTCCTTTGTATCATTAGCTACATGGGGTTAAAGGTTTCACCTTCAGTACCTAAAACAGTGCATGGTGCACACTAAGTAATGAATGCTTATTGAATAAATGAGTGCATGAATGTGCACTTAATATGTAGCCGGCTTCAGCCTCACTCTTGTCTGCCAACTACCTGAATTCTAATAAGCAATTAAGTTTGAGAACCATGTCTTAGATAATGTAGCAAGAAGGGCAATGTATAACATAATCTACCAGCATAATTTAATCACTCTGTTGTTCCAGGCATGCTCAAAAGTCTTCTCTCTGTTTTGACCTCACCAGAAATATTTTTAAGAGCTATGTTGTTTGCATGCAGGCACAGAAAATTATCTATGCATAGTGATGCTTAGATTCACTTTGATACCTATTTCAGAAGTTATCTTTCATGTTTTCTGGAGTCTTCTTTTTCTTTTTCCAATTTCAAATATTACAGAGATTCTCTAATTCCAGGTTCAACATTGACTGCTGTATTAAATCTTTGATTTCTTTTTTCTTGGAGTAGTACCTTAAGAGTTCATTCTGTCATAGACAGCTTAAAATAGAGTTGCACAGAAGTTCACAGCAGCAATAAACTTGAAAAGGATTCTAACCATGGCATAAAGGAAAAAGGACAGTTCAGAGGAAAACTGGTGAAACGTAGAAGAGACTTTACTCTTCTATGGATATATATGGTTAGCAGTTTTCTCTAACAAGCCTGGGGAGCTAGGGAATATGTTAGCCTGCAAAATCCCTCACCCCCAGCAAATCTGTTATTCCCAGAGGCAGAAGAAAAAGCTACATACATGTCGCTATTTTAAGATTCCTACCTAAAGGGTTTTTTTCCCATTAGTGCTTTATAATTTTCTCAAAATATTTTGTATTTAGGCGATAAAGACCATTGTCAACAGTTCAGTGACATATAGGTGAGAGGAAATGGAAGCTGGAAATTAAGCTAGAAGTCCTAGATTAAATATTTGTTCTTCTACATGTCCTAAAATAAACCATTCAATGTAGACTATTGTTTGCCACCATATCTGTTCTCTTCTTCCTCGGAAAATTCCTGTCTAGCTTGTTAGGAATGTCCACGAGGCCAAGTTTTCACCAATGGTAAGCAGAAGTGAATGTGGCCCTTCAAGATGGTTCCAGTCATCACTGTTTCTAGGGTTGAGAGGGAAAAGAGAAATCATATCTAGGACAAGCAACTTTTAAGTGGTTGAGATGGAAGTTGCCCGCATTTACTTCTCCTTGGACTGTTGTGGTGAAAAATAACATCTACACATGGGGGTGCTCAACACAATTATGAAGGCAATGCAGAATGACTGGTTTTGGATTCTACTTGAAGAGAAGTCCTACTGTGATAATGTATGTGAAATTACTTTATAAATAAAAAATCACAATTCAAATCTGACTTTTGTTACTAACCCCTTAATCTCTAAATTCTGATTACAGAATTCAATGAAAGACTTCAAGAAGTCCCTGAATGCAGAATTTTGAGTTTCTATGATTATTATTTTTCTTCTTTAGAGGTTCATAGTCTTCATCGGCTCCTCAAATATATTTTTTACTTATCAATGTTAAGAATCACAGAATTAAAGTTCCTAATCAGGTTGGGTAAAATCCAGGCTTTCTGAGGGACTGGCACAAAGCTTTCACTAGCAATATTGAGGGAAGCCCAGGTAGTACTAACCCTAACAGTTCTCACCTCAGAAGATGTTATGAGGACCAGAACTGGAGGAGTGCCACTGGAGATGTATGAATGGAATTGGGGGTAAAGGTGCTAAGGACAGAGGTGAGGAAAAGAGGTGGGTGGAGCCAGAGGGATACATATTCCTGGAAAAGAACTGCTGTAATTTCCCACCTTTGCCTGAGATTTCTTGTATCCAATAGTCTATGATCTCCTCTGTGTGACTTCATGTAAGTGCTGGATCTCATAAAAAAGATTTATGAAAGGAATCCAGAGATTTTCTAGTCCAGTTTCCATTTGTGTAGGTGATGAAATTGAGACCTAAAGAGAGATGTCATGGCCAATGTCACGTAGCTAGTTGCTTACCAGAGCCAGGGCAAAATCCCAACTCTGCCTTATTCTGATCTCTATACTCTAGCAATTACAACGTCATTCCCAAAGAAGGTAATAGCCCTCAGGGCAGGAACTTCTCAACAGTTAGAGACAGCATGACTGTGCCATTCATTTGTTTATTTTTTTATTTTAAATCAAAGTAAACCTGCCCAGAGTTTGAAGAGCCAACTAGTGCTATAAGATTGATTATAAACAACAGCAGTTTCCTGGATACTTAATTTTTCCATCCAGAAAAACAATCACTTCTTTTTTTTTTTTAGCATTTTTCTAGTATTACCATCTAAGACCCAAACTTCCATGATAAATTATTTAGTCTTCATTTTAAAAATTTGGGGCATCATTTATTGACTTCCCACTCTGAAAGAGGATGTGTTATCACTCTTTCTCTTCAATGCCTCCCATCATACCTATATGTCCTTCCTATCTCCCGTCCTTTCAGTACATTTACCTGATAATTTTGGTTATGTCAATGTTCAGTAATTGCATCATTGTGAATGGAGGCAATATAACATGGAAAGCCAAAGCAAAACTGCCTCAGTTCAAAACCCATCTTTACTATTGACTAGCTATGTGACCTTGGACAAATCACCCAATTCTATGTGCTTCAGTTTCCTTGGAAATAACAGTTCTCCCCACACAAGATGTTATGAGGATTAAATGAATTAACACATTTAAAGTTCTTAGAATTATGTCTGCATGCAAAAAGTACTGAGTAAATATTACCCTTTTCTCCCAGAGCTGAACCATATAGTACACAATGAATTATTTTCTTTTCCTAAAGAATTTTTCCTTCTATAGTTAATATTTGTTTTGTTTTTCCACATGCTTATTTCCTATGTGTAAGCACTAATTTAACCTCCAGATTTTCAAAGTTCTCTAAATCTTCTCTCAAGTTACTCAGATGTATCATGTACTCGTCAAGTTGATCTTCTGGAAATTTTGAAACTACTACAATCTGGACTGCTCACTTTCTACACCTAGTTCAGAGCTGTCATCCTGGGACTGTATTCCTTTTGGGAATTCCTTTGGTGTCTCACCAGTTTGAATCCCTTGCTTCTGTATCCCATATCTTTCTCTTTCTTGCTATGCTCTCTTTTGATAGAGTACGTTCTCCAATAGCTTTCTCAGAAAGTGTACATGAGAGTTAACTTTTGAGAACATTCATATCAGAAAATGCTTTTATTCTAATCCTACTCCTCACTCTTCATTGATAGTTTGGTTCATCTAAATTCTAGGTTGCAAATAATTTTAAAGTAAAAATTTGTAGACATTCCTTAATTGCCTTCTAAGTGCTACTTTTGACAAGTACAAAATATTCTGATTTCTGATCCTTTTTATTTTTTATTTTTTTATTTTTTTTAAATCAATTTGTATTTTTTTTTGTTACATACCCCTCCCCTTTTCTGCTTGCTCTTGCTGTGTGTTCATTTTTTTGTGTTCTTCTATGTCTCCTTTGTCTCCCCCCGCTGCAGCGATGCACTGAGCCAGCCCACCGCGCAGGTGGCTTGCCCCGCTTGTGGGTGGCTCTGCTTTCCGTTCCCAGGCAGCTTTTTTGCTCCGTTAGTGGGTGGCTTTGATCTGTTCGCAGGCGGCTCGCCGTGCCCATGGCAGCTTTTGTCCTGCCCATGGCGGCTTTTTGCCCTGCCCGTGGTGGCTTTTTGCCCTGCCCATGGCGGCTCTGCCCTGCCCGCAGCAGCTTTGACTTCTCAGGTGGTCTGCTCTCTCGGAGAGGTCCCCGGGAACTGAATCCGGGGCCTCCCATGTGGTGTACCAGCACCCTATCCACTGGGCTATACAGCCGGCCCCTCTGATCCTTTTTAAAGCAACATTTTAGTTTTTTCCAGTATCTTTAAGTGTCTTCTCTTTGTTCCCAATGTTCTGAAATGTCATAAAGCTGTGTTGTACTTTGGTGTGGGTCTTTTTAATCCATTGTTTTGTGAACTAACAGACTGTTTAGTATAAGAACTCAAACATTTCCTTCAATTCTAGAAAAGTTTTTGAATTAATTTTTGGATAATTTTCTTCCATTTTTTTCTCCTCACAATTTCTGGGTCTCCTATTATTCAGACATTGGGTCATCTAAACTAGTCCTCTAGTTTCCCATCTTTTCTTTTTGCTTACTTTCTGGGAAAGTGTCTCTATTTTATGTTTCAAACATTTTATTAAGTTTTTTTTTAATATTCAGGTCAACATATTTTTAATTTCCAAGAGCTCATTTTTACATCTGATTTTTGCATTTTATTTCATTATATTATATTCTTGGTTTCTGGTTGCAATATCATTATTTTTTCATATTTGGGAAAATGCACAAAGCCATTCCCAAGTGGAGGATGAAGCCCTGATTGCAAGCATTCTGGGAACTGAGTGAGAGAAGCAAACAAAGGATTCCAGCATCTACTGTGCGTAAATTCATATAATCTTCCTGTTTGCATTGTGGAATCTCCAATCTAGTTTTTACCGGGTATCTCCTAGTCTAGAGATACTTTGTTTTATCATTTCCAAACAAAAATAAAATTCCATTCTTTGCTGAGGTGGGAGTGGGAAGATGTCTAACAGCCCAGATT
>PVKH010030904.1:0-12410 GCA_004027955.1 Chaetophractus vellerosus
TGATCTATGTCTGATGGCAAAGCCCCAAAACGTGTGTAACTAACAGAGGCGTTATGCCACACTTAGGGATGTGCATGTTGGGCGTTGTGGGAGGGGTGGGGGATGGCATATGGGTACTCCTGGAATCTCTGTGTAACATGTGTGTAATCAATGAATCCTAAAAATGTACATAGATATATAAAAAATAAATAAAAAATTATCACATTTTAAATGATATTACTTTTGCCATGATTATGTAACTTAACAGGAATTTTACTTTCACTGCACAGGAAAAACTAATTTCTCCATTATTTATGAAAACTGAAGTTTCCTAATGCAATCAAGATTATCTTTCCTTAACACCACTTTAATATGCAGATTGAGGTGGCCTGTGACAGGTTTCCATGCTATGGGGTTATTTTTGCTCTTAATATCAATTTACATTTCTAATTATTAATGGCTTCCAATAATTAGTCATTTAAATGTTTCAGATGCTTTTAAAAACTCCTTATAATTAACCACAAACCACACAGAATGGACACTTTACCTTGAAATAAGTTTACTAAATTACAATTAGATCCAATGAAGTTTACTTGGTTCACTGACGAGAGGATAGACCTACACTTCCCTCTTTTAACTTAATTTCATTAAACATGAACTTACAACTTTCATCATCTTTAAGATTTAATAAGTATAATGTTAATTTAATTAGTATTCTAAAAAAGTACGAGGTTGCACCTAAGCTAAATAAAATTGAAACCATTATACTTTATGTAAGGAATATTCTTTTTCCTTCCTTTACAAGAGGTTTAAAAGCTCTTTTCTTTAAGGAAATTCTAAAACTATGAATAATCTTAAAAGCATACTGACTACTAGATTCTGCAATATATTACATTTTTAAAATTTCTTTTAAGTATGATTTAGAAAAGTTCTTTAAATGGCTTTCAAGGACTTTTCCTTTACTTATTGAATTTGGTAATAGGATTGTTAACCAATTTTAAGGGTGTTGAAAGATTTATATTGGGGACCTGCAGAATAATGTGATTCTTAATTCCTCAGCCAAAAAGACAGTTTTAATCTGTCACACCTAGCCCCTCCCTCAGAGTTCCTGCAAAGAGAAGGCCCTGGGGGATTTGTAGGTTAAAGTGCTGAGGAAAATCTTCCCCTTTCCCAATCTCTTCTACATCCAGATATCTATATGACCTTTCCATCAGAGGATTCTAAAATCCATTTGCCATGGGACATGGGGCATGGTTAGGAAACAGACTTTTTGGGCCAATTCTAAATTCCATTGTTGAGGCTCTCACCAGTGGAAAGTAGGAAGTATATGTGTGACTTTTGTATATGAGAGTGAGTGTGTGCATAGGAATGAGGACCCATCAGGATAATCACAGAAGGAACCCTTGACTTGATAGTGCTCAGTCCACATGTAGGTCCATGGGGGTCAGTGGAAGCCTCTCCCTTTCCTCCCCAGACCTAGGAATCTCCAGAGAAACCTTCATTACAAGAGCCCTGAAAGCAGCTCCATCCAGAATTCTCAAACCTCTCCTATGAGCTTGTGCACCAAACAAAACACCATCATGAGCTAAGACAGCTCCACTAGAGGTATCCCATGCCTGCAGAGGGGTTGTGCCATACATACTCCTGCCAGCTCTTCCAGAAGTCCACAACGAAGGTGAGTGATGATGGACATCAGTCTATCTCCACAGCCCCCAGAGGAAAATTCAGAAAAGAAAGGCTTCCAATGAAACCTCAGGGATGAAAGAAATTCAAGATGTTCACAAAAATCTGACAGTTCTATACCCCATAAGCTGAAGATTCCTCTACTGCCACACAGGAGAGGGGACTGTCTGATGCTGCCACCACCTCTCAGCTAAGTTACAAATCACTGCTGAGGATTTAGACTGGGAAAAGGGAACAGGGCTCTGGAACTGCAACAGGGCATTGGGGATGGAGGGAGATTCAGGCCATCTCAGAATATAGCACCATGCAACCTTTCTGTTATTTCACTCTCCTTATCATCAACCATCTATCTATACAATAACACCTGAAATCACACCAATACATCCAATTCCAGCCCACTTCCCAGACTTCATAGTAATCCCTACCTTTGGATATCTGTAACTTTATTTTGAGAATACACAGGAAGTGGGTGGGTCACCTGGATCACAAAGCTGTACTGCTATTAGTGAATGTGACTGATCATCTTTTGGTCACATTTTATATAGTGTGTCCTTTCTGGGTTCCCTTCTGTTTAGAAAAGCTTTCATTGTCTTCTTTCTCTTGCAAGATCCAATCTAAGATATCACATTGCAAGGAAATACAAAAAGAGGAAGAAAGTATCAATGACCAAACTTAACACACACACAGAACTACAAGCTAAATAAAACCCTAGAGCAGAGAAAGAAGCTAATCAACTGAATAAACCCATCAACATAAAATGATGACCAGAAAGCAACAAAAAATTACAAGCTAGACTGAGAAAATGGAAGACGTGGACTATCCCAAAGAACAATCCAAAAACCAGGAAAAGACACAGAATATAGAACAACTAATGAAAGCTGTACAAATATCATGGACCAACTTAAGGAAGTGAAGGAAGAGATTAAGGATATTAAGAAGACACTGGGGGGCCGGCTCGATAGCCCAGTGGATAGGGCACCGGCATACCACATGGGAGGCCCCGGATTTGGTTCCCGGGGACCTCTCCTGGCAGGCAGACCGCCTTGGGAAGGGCAAGCCACCATGGGCGGGCCAGAGCCGCCATGGGCAGGGCAAAAAGCTGCCACGGACAGGGCAAAAGCCGCCACGGGCAGGGCAGGTCACCCGCGAACGGAGCGAAGCCAGCCACCCGCGAACTGAAGCAGAGCTGGCCATGAATGGAAGCAGAAGCCGCCCACAAGCGGGGAAAGACGCGCCTGCGCGGTGAACGGTCTCGGCGCGTCGCTGCAGCAGGGGGGAGGGGAGATATGTAATAAAATAAATAAATTAAAAAAAAAAAGAAGACACTGGGGGGGTTGGCGTACCCCAATTGGTAGGGTGCCGGTTTACCACACAGGAGGCCATGGGTTCAGTTCCCAGGGCCTCCTCTAGTGTATAGACTGCCTTGAGAAGGCAAGCCGCTGAAGGGCAGGGCAAGCCACCACGGGCAGGGCAAGCCCCCGCGGGCAGGCAGACCTGCAGTGGGCGGAGACAAGCAGACACAGAAGGATGAGAAAATGAACACAGCAAGAACGAGCAAAAAGTGGGGGGATAAGTAATAAATAAAAAATAACTCTTTAAAAAAAAAGAAGACACTGGGAGTACATACTGAAAAAATTATAAACACACATAAAAAGATAACGGACACGATGCCAATGAATAGCATAATCCAAGAAATACAAAGGCGACGGATTCCCATAACAGCAGATTTGAACAGACATAAAAAATAATTAGTGATGTGGAAGACAGTACATCTGAAATCAAACAGATAGTAGAAAAAATAGATAAAAAGATAGAAAAAATCCAGCAGGGACCGAGGGATTTAACTGATAACACAAAATGTACAAATATATGCATTATGGGCATCCCAGAAGCAGAAGAGAAGGGAAAAGAAACAGAAGGAGTTTTGAAGGAAATAATGGATGAAAACGTCCAAAATCTAATGAGGGAGATGGATATACATATCCAGGAAGCACAGTGCACACCAAACAGCAGAACTCCCAACAGGCCAACACCAAGACTTATACTTTTCAGAAGGTTGAATGCTCAAGACAAAGAGAAAATACTCAACACAGCAAGAGAAAAGAGAACCATCACATACAAGGGAAGCACAATAAAATTAAGTGCTGACTTCTCAGATGAAACCGTGGAGGCAGGAAGACAGTGGTATGACATAGTCAAGGTACAAAAAGAAAAAACTTCGAGCCACGAATTCTCTATCCAGCAAAGCTGGCATTCATAAATGATGGAGAATTCAAAATATTCACAGATAAACAGAAATTAAGGGAATATGCCAATAAGAAACGTGCACTTCAGGAAATACTAAAAGAAGCTCTAAAGGGTGAAAGGAAAAAACAGGAGAGAGAGAGTTGGAGGACAGCATAAGAACAACAAAAATAACATAAAGAGAAACAAAAACTACATAGGACATACATAAACCCAAAAAAAATATTGCGGATGTAAGAAATTTATTGAGAGTAATAACACTGAATGGTAATGGATTAAACTTACCAGTCAAGAGACTCAGATTGGCAGAATGGATAAAGAAACAAGACCCATCTATAGTTTGTTTACAAGAGACCCACCATAGACCCAAGAATTCAAGGAGGCTGAAAGTGAATGGTTGGAAAACATTTTGCAAGCAAATAAAAACCAAAAAAGGGCAGGAGTAGGTATACTAATATCGGACAAAATAGACTTTAAATGGAAAACAATCAATAGACAACGATGGACACTATATATTAGTAAAAGGGGTAATCTCTCAAGAAGAAAGAACAATCATAAACATTCATGCACCTAATCAGGGTGCCTCAAAATATGAGAGGCAAACACTGGAAAAACTAAATGCAGAAATAAATGCCTCTACAATTACAGTGGGGGATATCAATACACCATTATCACCATTAGACAGAACATCTAGACAGAGAATCAGTAAAGAAACAAAGAACCTGAGTAATACATTAGAGGACCTGGACCTAATAGATATATACAGAACACTACACCCTAATACAGTGGGATATACATTCTTCTGAAACGCACATGGATCATACTCCAAGATAGACCACATGCTAGGCCATAAAACAACTCTCAATGAGTTCAGAATGACTGAGATTATACAAAGTAATTCTCTGACCACAATGGAATGAAATTGGAAATCACTAAGGGCCAGAGACCAAGATTAGCCATGAAGATATGGAAATAAAACAACACACTCTTGGACAAACAGTGGGTTAAGGAGGAAATCTCAAAGTAAATCACTATCTATCTCAAATAGAATGAAAATGACAACACAACATATCAAAACCAATGGGATGCAGACAAAGCAGTACTGAGAGAGAAATTTATAGATCAAAATGCATATATTAAAAAAGAAGAAAGAGCTAAAATTGAAGTATTAACTGCACACCTGAAAGGACTGGAAAAACAACAACAAACCAACCCCAAAGGAAGCAGAAAGAAAGAAATAACAAAGATCAAAGCTGAGCTAAATGAAATAGAAAATAAGAAAGCACAAAACCAAAAGCTGGTTGTTTGAGAAGATCAATAAAATTGACAAACCCTTAGCCAGACTAACCAGGAAAAAGAGAGAGCAGATGCAAATACACAAAATAAGGAATGTAGAAGGAGATATCACTACTGACCCCACAGAAATAAAGAATATCATAAGAGGATACTTTGAAAAATTATATGCTAGTAAGAATGATAATTTAGAGGAAATGGACAAATTCCTAGAAACTCAGAAGCAGCCAACACTAACAAAAAACAAATTGATGAACTCAACACTCCAATTACAAGTAAAGAGATAGACTCAGTCATCAAAAAACCCCCAACTAAGAGGATCCCAGGAACAGGTGGCTTCATAGCTGAATTCTACCAAACATTGCAGAAAGAACTGACACCAATCCTACTTAAGTCCTTCCAAACAATAGAAATAGAAGGAACATTGCCTAACTCATTCTATGATGCCAACATTACCCTAATACTGAAGCCAAAGATACCACAAGAAAGGAAAATTACAGACCAATTTCTCTAATGAACCTAGATGCTAAAGTCCTCAACAAAATACTTGCTGATCACATTCAACAACATATCAAATGCATTATACACCATGACCAAGTGGGTTTCCTCCTGGGTATGCAAGGATGGTTCAACATAATAAACTCAATCAATGAAATACACCACATAAACATATTGAAAGGAAAAAATCACATGATCATCTCTATAGATGCACAAAAAGCATTCGACAAAATACAGCACACATTCCTGATAAAAACACTGCAAAAGATAGGAATAGAAGGAAACTTTCTAAACATTATAAAAGATATATATGAAAAACCCAAAGCTAACATCATCTTCAATGGAGAAATCCTAAGAGCCTTCCCGCTGAGTTCAGGCACAAGACAAGGATGCTCACTATCACCACTCTTATTTAACATTGTCCTAGAAATAATTGCTTGAGCACTGAGGCAAGAAAAAGATATAAAAGACATCCAAATTGAAAAGGAAGAAGTGAAAATTTCATTATTTGCAGACAACATGATCCTATACTCAGAAAGCCCCGAGAAATCTACAACAAAGCTACTAAAACTTATAAAGGAGTTCGGTGACGTTGGAGGCTATAAGATAAATGCTGCAAAATCAGTAGCATTTCTGTACACCAAAAATGAGCAATCTGAGGAGGAAATAAAAATAAATTCCATTTACAATAGTAACAAAAGTAATCAAATACATAGGAATAAGTTTAACTAAAGATGTAAAGTACTTATATGCAGAAAAGTACACAACATTTTTAAAGGAAATCAAAGAACACTTAAATAAATGGAAGAATATCCCCTGTTCATAGATAGGAAGACTAAATATCATCAAGATGTCTATCCTACCGAAACTAATCTACAGATTTAATGCAATCCCAATAAAAATTAACACTGTATGTTTTGAGGAATTGGAAAAACTACCTACAAAATTTATTTGGAAAGGTAAGAAGACCCGAATTGCCAAAGACATATTGAAAAAGAAAAATGAAGTTGGAGGTATCACACTACCTAACTTCAAAACATATTACAAAACTACAGTGGTGAAAACCGCGTGGTATTGGCACAAGGATAGACACATAGACCAATGGAACCAAATTGAGAGTTCTGATATAGATCCTTGCATATACAGTCATCTGATATTTGACAAGGCAACCAAGCCCACTCAATGGGGAGAGAATGCCCTCTTTAACAAGTGGTGCACAGAGAACTGGATATCCATAAGCAAGAGAATGAGAGAGGAACACCATCTCATACCCTATATGAAAATTAACTCAAGGTGGATCAAAGATCTAAATATAAGAGCCAAGACCATAAAAGCCTTGGAGGATAATGTAGGGAAGCATCTACAGGACCTTGTAATAGGAAATGATTTCATGGACTTCACACCCAAAGCACGAGCAGCAAAAGAAAAAATAGATAAATGGGATCTCCTCAAAATTAAAACCTTTTGCACCTCAAAGGATGTTATCAAGAAAATAAAAAGGCAGCCTACCCAATGGGAGAAAATATTTGGCAACCATATATCTCATAGGAGCCTCATATTTTGCATATATAAAGAGATCCTACAACTCAAATATGAAAAGACTAACAAGCCATTTAAAAAATGGGCAAGTGACCTGAAAAGACAGTTCTCCAAGGAAGAAATACAAATGGCTAAAAAGCAATGAAAAAATGCTCAGCATCTCTAGATATTTGAGAAATGCAAATCAAAACTACAATGAGATACCATCTTACACCCATGAGAATGGCGGCTATTAAAAAAACTGCAGACTATAAGTGTTGGAGAGGATGTGGAGAACGGGAACCCTCATCCATTGCTGGTGGGATTGTGGATTGGTCCAGCCACTGTGGAGGATGGTATGGCAGTTCCTCAAAAAACTAAATATAGACCTTCCATATGATCCAGCGACTCCACTGATGGGTATATACCAGAAGAATTGAAAGCAAAGACACAAATAGAGATATGTACACCAATGTTCATAGCGGCATTGTTCACAATTGCCAAAAGTTGGAATCAACCCAGGTACCCAACAACAGATGAATGGATAAACAAAATGTGGTACATACATACAATGGAATACTACTCAGCGGTAAGAAGCAATAAAGTGCTAACACACGGGATAACGTGGATGAATCCTGAAGACCTTATGTTGAGTGAAGCAAGCCAAACACTGAAGGATGAGGTTACATGACCTCACTGATATGAATTAAGGAAACTGAGCAGTCCCTGAGAACTAGGGTCTGAAAGACAGGTTTACAAGAAAAAGAAAGAGAAGGGAAATTAGTGGGACATCATCCATAGGAACATAATCTGTGGTGAGGTGATGGAGTGTGGTTGCGTGTTGTGGGGTTGAGACAGGTGGGTGGTGATATTGTTGGGTTTTGTGGTGCAGGGTTGTTGGCTGGGAGGACTGGGAGGGGCAGGTTGGAGAGCCCAGAATGCTTTGGGGGGATGGAGCAAGGACCAGATGAATGCTTGGGACGTGTGGGTGAGAGGTTGTGACCAAAGAGGTGGGAGTGCTCTAGTGGCAGTGTGGAGGGGAGGTGTCACAGCTTGGGTTGAGGGTTGGGGAGCATTCAGGGGGGCGTATCTAGGACAGGCCTCGGGGGTGTGTGGGAGTGTTCGTCGTGTCCTAGTGTGTTGTGTCAGTGGGCGGAGAACCCGCATGGTGGGGCAGAGGGAGATGGGCTCACTATTTTTGGAGATCTCATTCACTCAGAAATAAACAGGGGGGTGACTCTTGGGAGCAGGAATGGTTTCCAGTGGGGGATGAACCGCTAAGCCAGCACACTCAGAGACACGAATCTGTGAATCCTGTCCTCTGGGGAATGGAGCTGGGGGGTATTGTGGGCCCTGGGGGTGTGGGGACGGATGGGGTGGATTGAATGGGGGGTGTTTGGAGGCCCTTGGAAGTGTTTTCCTTTGCCTTGCGGTGGTGGACATGGGACAGGGTGTTAGTCATCAAAACTTCTAAGAGTGTACAATCTAAAATGTGGATCTTGATGTAGACCAATGACAATGTTGGGGAAATATGTTTCACTATCTGTTTGTCAGTTATGTTGGTGCTGCCATCCACATACAAAAAGGTTTTGGTATGGGGGGGAATGGAGGAGGAGGTTGAGTATACGAGATTGTCTTGTATTCTGTGTGTGACTCTGCTGTGACCTAAAACTTCTTTGAAAATTAAATGAAAAATGGTAGGATGCTTGAGAGTGAGAAGAGGAAGGTGCCAGGAAACAGACTGCACACCAGATATTGCACCGAGGTAAAATCGGAAAAAAAAATTTATATATATATATTTTTTTCTCAGTTTTTGAGTAACCCAATCCTTTAACAATATCTTGGTTTCTTTTTCTTTTTTTAAATTTTTTAAAATTATTTTTTATTTTTTGATTTCTCGGGTATTTTAACTCTCACATTTAAATATCATTATTATTTCATTTTCCTATTCATTGCAATTGGCTATTGTTATGGCTTCACCTGTGAAGAGGCTATGGATCACAGAAGGGTCACAATGGGGACAGGAGAGGATCATAGATGGAGGGTGTCAGGGTTGGGGGTGCATGCGAGGAAGTCCACATGAACTTACATAAAAGGCATGCATAATTGTTCAAATGCTCATGGGACATGGTCACGGGATGAGAATTACTCAATAATAGGGAGAACACTGAATTCCCATCTTGGAGAGCTCTGCCATATTTTCCAGGAGAGTAGCAACATCTCCCCAAGTGCAGGGGCAGTGTCTGGCAAAGGAGGATGATCCTCTGATGGGCCCTTGTTATTGATGACTAGCCTTCTAAGTCTTTGGTGTTGAAATTGAAATGGCCTAGTCTTATGGGGCGCCTAAGAGTTGCCTCTTGAGAACCTCCTTCTTGCTCAAGTGTGGCCTCTCTCTAAGCCAAACTCAGCATATGAATGCATTACCTTCCTCCCAGCATGGAACATGACTCCCGGGGTTGAGCCTCCCTGGCAACGAGGGATCACTAACAAATGCCATCATGCAGTATGATTGAAAAAAGACTCTGAATAAAAGGGGGAAATGGTAAAGACACATGAGCTCATAGGGCTAAGAGACTTCAAAGTGAGTCAGGAGGTCAACCCAGAGGTAACACTTATGCATATCCCAGTAGGACCTCCTAGGCTTCCAATATGGATATCACCCCAAACAGAGGGCCTTCTGAGGGCTTTGGAGATATCCAGGTCTTATATCAGGGCAGATAGCCCCAGAGTTTGGTGCCTTACCAGTGGGCCCTAATTTGGGACCCTTGCTCCTGAGAGTGACAGAGACTGCCCGAAATATGTCTTCCCTGCTCATGGTCCATCGGTCTCTTCTATTCAAACCTATATTTGATTCCAGAGTTTTAGGTGTTCTTTCAGAGACTGGAGACTATGGGCTGTCCATATGCCAACTGTGTCTGGAGGCTCTGTGGACCTTCAACTCCTACTCTACAACTCAATGGACTCACCCAGGACACATAGTGGGGAGATGATGATGGATGACGGCTATCCTGGGGAATGGAAAGGATAATTTCTTCCATTGTATCCATGGGATATAAGCCCCCTCTCACTTGGTGGTGGAGAGGGCATCACCATCCCAGAGTCCTCGGGATTGGGGGAAGAACTATGGACTAGAATGGACTTGTTGGTGTCCTGTTATAGACCTGTGATTCATGCATTGGAAGAAATTAAAAAATTATGTGGAGCCAGGGGTCACTGGACACTTTGGGGTCAGGGAAGGGAAGGGCAATTGTAATATGGGGGCTTTTTTTGGGACTTTGGAATTGTCCTGGGTGATGTTGCAATGGAGGATATAAGCCATTTTACATCATCATGTACCATGCAGGATTGTGTGGGAGAGAGGGTGGTCTACAGTCTGAACTGTGGTTCATGCTTGATGGCAAAGCCTCAAAATTTGTATATCTATTACAGGTGATATGCCACACTGATGAAGGATATATATGTGGGAGGTTGTGGGAGATGTGGGAGGTGTGCCATATGGGTGCTCCTAAAATTTCCATGTAACATTTATGTAATCAATGTATCCTAAAAAAAATGGATTAAAAATTGAAAAAAATAGGGTGGGTTTGGGGAAAATACACCAAATGTAAGATATGGAATATAGTTATTAGTAATGTTTTTGACAATGCTCTTTCATCATCAAATGTTCCACAACAATGCGAGGTGTTGGTGGTGGTATGAAGTATGGGTGTCCTGTATGTTATGCATGTTTGTTTTAAAGCTTCAAAGCTTTTACTATACACTTACTATTTATGTACGTTCATGTACACATGACATACTTCAATAAATTTTTTAATGAAAAAAAAACTACAGTGATTCATTTTTTAATTACTTAGTGAATTGCCAGTCTTTATATATGTACAGTGTCAGAGGCATCACTCAATGAATCCCAGAGACTGAGAGAAAACTAAGAGCAGAGACTTAGTTGCATAAAGAGAAAAAGTTGGTCAAATACAGAGACGATGAGAGGATATATAATCTGATAGTTATATTCTTACAAACAGAAATCTTACTTTTAAAACTGAATTTATACTGATGCTGTTTATCTAATCCAGAACAAATTTTAAATTATTTCTTCTAGAAATGTTTGGTGAGTCAGGAATGACAGAAATGGGTAGGTAGGGATGGCATTTCAAATAAAAATGAAACTTCTATTCTCAATTTGCCAGCCTTGTTCTGCTTCAGCAGGTACTCTCAGCATGGACTAGGGGCCATGTTTGGGTAGGAGAGTTTGGAGATTGAGTTCAACAGTTTGGTCAATGATTCCATTAATCATGTCTGTGTAATAAAGATTCAGTAAATCCTCTGGTTAGTGAATCTGGGTTGAGCTTCCTAGTTGACAATACTCTGAATATACTCATACTTTGATACTGGAAGGTAATGTGTCCCAACGAATAATGAAACCTTGACGTTTGGAACTCTATCAATCTTTGTTCTATGTGTTTCTTCCTTTGGCTGGTTCTACTTTGTATATTTTTGCTTTAATAAAACTGTAATCCTAACTATAGCACTTTCCTGAATTCAGTGAGTCATTGTGGAAAAATTTTATAGTCTCTATATGTCAGCCAAAAGAGATGCTGATGCGAGGAACCAGAAATCTGTTGGCTTTTTAAAGGGTATCTATTTGGGGTAAAAGCTTACAGGTACAAGGCCCTAAAGAGTCCAGCTCAAGGTAAAGAGGTACTCTCTCACCCAAGTAAGTTGCCACATGTTAAAGCAAGATGGCGGGTGATCTATGCAAGGGTTCAGCCTTCCACTTTTTCAGCCAGAGGCCAGCATAGAGCTCATTTCTTTCCAGGCTTAACTGCAAACTGACAGGCAAATGGCTCATCTGTTTTCCCAGGACTCTAGGATCCAAGTTCTCTTCTCTGTCATGTCGATGGAGCTCTCTTGCTCTTCCTGTGTATCTTCTGAGTCTTCTTGAGTGAGTGCCCTTTTATATCAGCCAACTAATGGACTTAACCTGAGTTACAGCCTCCTGACATGGTAGAATCAAGAGCCCTAATCTTAACATAATTTAATCAAAGACATCTCAGCTGAATCTAATAAAATCAAAGGCTATCACACCCAGAGGAACAGACCACTTTAAAAATAAAATCCTTATCTTTTTGGGGGTTCATGAATACTCTCAAACTGTTACAATCATGGTGTATAATTCTTTTGGTGTGCTTTTTGAT
>PVKH010030906.1:0-12407 GCA_004027955.1 Chaetophractus vellerosus
GTCATAAATGTGAACTGATTTAGACCCTTCATTTGAGTCATTAATTGAAACAAATTTATAATTCAATGTTGTGGTCTTTTAGGAGTAAAAATAGAAAGATAAATTTTGGTTAAGATTACAGTGGATATATTTAATTCAGAAAACACTGAAGGAGAGCAGGTACCCTTTTCCATGTTCTCAACAAGAAGCAGTGCAGTATAGGATTAAGACCATGTAGGTTTTGGAATCCAACAAAATTGTGATTGATCCCTGGCTTTTTCATTTAGGGGTCAGGCCATTTTACAAAGTGTTAATGTCTCAAAACTCCCCAGTGATCACAACCATCTTGCAAAATCGGCACTTTACAAAAGAATATCTGATAATACAATAAGAAGAGACAGGACTAGGATTTTATTTTAAAAGACATGGGTATTGTAGTAGTCGTGGTTGTTGGCTTTCCCCAACACAAACAGCATGAAAATAGCTGTGGTTCTTAGTGCAAGCCCACAGAATAAATCATCTTTGAAAATGAGGGTATATACACTTCTATTGACTGAATTGTAAAGATATAAAAATTATAAAGAGTAGTTGGAGCCATGCATTCCTTAACACAGCGCAGGCTGTTGCTTGGCTAGTAAGCACTAGCACAGTTTAAGAGTTGAAGCCGAGTCTGATTACTTAGGTTGTGTTGGCTTGGTGATTAAGTATTCTGAATATTACATTTGAACACAAAACACTTTGACATATTTATATTTATTAGGTCATTAACTTTATTTATTACATATTTGTAAATATACGTGCCTATGTTGAAATGATCATTTTTATGGACAGCAGCTCTCTCTGCAGCCCACAGAATTTTGTTACTATTTCTTATTTATTCTGTTATGCTACAATTTACTTTCATTGTTGAAAAAAAGGAAAACATTTCAAAAAAAATTGTTTGTGCAGAAATCTACCCTCTTAGAAATGTTGAATAACTCCTAATTATTAATCATCTAGTTGATGGGATAGGGCATAAATGATCTTGCAAACTATTCATGCCAATCATTCATTTATCCTTTTTTCTATTTATTCATAAGAGGTTGGTTGTTTTGTGTCTAAGAGTATACACAATATTTTAAACATTCTGCTTTCTAGTAATTCACATTGTAGTACATCTAATTCAGTGAAAGAAAATATTTTCCTACAAATAATCCTTCTCTTGATATATACATATGTAAAATGAGGTTAAAGCACAGAATTAGTTTATATAACTTCATTAAAACAAGATCATTTTATAGCTGAAAGATACTTTTAGAGAAATATATTTTTCAAAGTTGTCCAATCTTCCTTGAACTGATTTGAATTATTGTTCTCAAAAGTTTTGTAAAGATATATTTGTTCATAGAAATACCCAATGAATAAAAGTTTCCTGCTTTTATAATAAACATCTTTGTGGTTTTTGACACTGATAGCCTTGGCATTTCTTCTGCTGCAGCAGACATTTATTCCATTGTTAACATTTGCTCCTCCATCCTTTATTGTTTAGTCAAAAGGAAAATTCAAAACCCAGACCAAAGTCATCCTGCAGTTTCCTTAGAACTATTCAATGTATGAAAAAAAAAAATGTGAGAGATGCTTTCCACTCCACAATATCACCTGACAACTGTCTATCAAAGTGAGGAATGACATAGATACATATTTAAAGGCTTTCAATAAAAAAGCCAGGGAAGTAAACAAGATTATTGAAATTTATATGCAAAATTGGTTATGTGAAAGGCATTCTGGAATACTTCACATTCTCAAATTTAATCCTTTACAGCACTCCTGTTGACTAAATAAAGGGGAAGATTTTGGTAATCTTTCGTATTATCTTATATCTATTCTTTTAAGTGAGAATTGATATGACAAACTGAATAATTGTTTGTTTCATAATTTTCAAGACACTATCCAAGTGATAAATCAGGATGATTTTACCTATTTTTACTATGTGAAAAAGGAATCCTCTGCTCGCTCAATTATTAGTCACTAGTGAAGATTTGACCATGAGCATAGCTGAAACTGTTTAATCTGAAAATGCATTACTTGATTTTGGGATGTACAGACTATCATCGGAAGTATGATGTTTGAAACATTCATATCCTAACCCATAATTTCATTGAAATGTGATTAGTTTCAAATTGCCTCACTTTTGAACTATTACACCGGGGCATGTCACCTTTCTGTTAATGTGTATTTTATCTTAGAAATAAAATCAGGCACAGGCATTCTGTGTTTGATTTCTAGAATAATCCCCTTAGAACCTATAAAGTCAGTCTTACCTTAAATTGGTTAAATGGGAAAATTTCCAGTCAATATTTATTTTAAAATTTAACTTCCAGTCAATATTTTGACTACTTTTTCCATAGTATAACCTTAATTAAGTACTTCAATCAATGGAAATTTTTGCTATAAGGAAACAATTCCTATGAAATTAGTAATATAGCTTCTTTCCACCCATAATTGTCTTTTCGGAACGAATATGGTTTTGGAAAGAATAAAAGCTTTTATTTTTTCATTAAGCTCATCATTTTAAAAAGAACCCAGGGAGAATTCATGTGAAATACCACTCAGTCAAAACCAAAACCAAAAACAAACATTGAAAAATGTATAGACCATTTGTAATTGGATGTATGAGTATAAAAACATGAAAAATATTATGAGAACTTTACCAGTCCATGAGAAATGGATTTTATATGTCATATGATTTTTGTTTTGTCTTTACATTTCTCTAGGTTTTCTATGATTTACTTTTTGCAATAAACATGACTTATTGTCATAAGAAAAACTTTATTAAAAGGGATTTAGTGTGCAAGCATACAAATAAGTTCCAATAAGAGTAAGCAAAAATTGTAGATTTAAAATAAAATAAATTACATGTACATGAATTTACATGTAATATGCCACTTCACTCTCATTCTAACAGCATTTGAAGCTAGAATTTGTCTCTGTTTTTAGAGAATATTAAATGGTTCTTAAAATATCAGCCAACATGTGGCTAGCAAATGAGTACATACATTTCTCCGTGGCTGTAATACTTAGGTTGTACCAAGCGCTAATCTCCCGGTCAAGAAGGTTAGTTGTAATGATTGTGCCATTGTCATCAATACTGAACAATTTGCTTCCTGTAACAGCATACCTGCACCAAAAAGAAAATATTCCTTAATGTTATTTTTTCTGTATAACAATGATGGAACAAGGTCTTTTCAACAAGAAGACAAATTATTAAAAGTATGCTCTACATAGTTAATGGAATGCTGAACAATTTTCAAAAAGGTACTTTCATATATTTAAGATTCAAATCAGCTAAGATTTTTTAAAAACGGTAAGGGCTTCAGATTTAAATTTTATGCTAAGTCTAAACACGTCACTCATTCTCACTGCTAACAATTTTAACAGGTGAATGACTTTGTGAAAAATAATAGGCAAAAAGACATTTGCAAAATGAAGATAAGTACAAATAAGGAGGGATAAAAACGCTTGTAAACCTTTTTATGTTCCTTTGAAATGAAGTAAAACATATTCTCAGGCAAAAGCATTATTAACGTCTTCCCTATACCACATAGTTTCTTGCTAGCCTATTAATTGCTTATATATAAGAAAAGTGTATATTTGTTTGTTTAAAGCAGACCATCTGACAGTATTTAATACATAAAATCTTTTATAGAGCAGATGGGCCTTTCATGCTTTCAAGAAAATATAAATATAAATATACATATAAAGTCTGTATATAGCACATCGATTTTCTTATCCCAAAAGTAAAGGATAGTAGATTTAAAGTCCTCTTAGCTAATACATAAAAAGAAGCCAGGTCACAAAATTCTCTCATGCAAAAGCCTGAAAAATCATTTTATATTCCACAATGAAAGAAGTCTTTGAAGTACTCAGCATGCCATATCTGCTTGCAAATGATTAATAATGAAAATTAAAGAGTAATAACTCAGGTTCAGTGATGGCGTCTCATTGCACACATGTTCCTGACGACTTTGATGAGGCATCAATGAGGTTTGCCATAATTATGTGGTATAAAATGAGAATATTTAAATCTTGAATTGACAGATTTCTAAAAATATCTCACTAATTTGTAGCTTGGTGTTCAGGGGAGGATTAAAACAGATATCACAGAAAATTCAGGTTTAGAGGAGCTCAGTTTTAACTCTGTTCTTTTTTAGACATTTATAAGCAATTTACATAAATATCCACAAGTGGCCACATTTCCTACTTAGGAAATTTGGAGATGCAAAGAAACGGTAGTTTAAGAGTTAATTATTTTGCATTAAACATCTAGAATATATTGTTTCTATTAATGCATCCTTCCAAATCAAAGTTTGATGGAAAGTCATAGTTTCTACTAGATTACTAAGCATCTATTAGGAATGTAGAACAAGAAGCAAGGCCCAATAAGTAGTTTCAGTCTCCACTGAAAAAATTACAAATAAAAACAGAGGTAGGCCCCTAGGAAGAGTGGATAAGCTCCAAAGCTTACTGTCATATCAGTGCTCATGTGAAACCTATACTTCTTTTATTCCCCCCTTCGAGAACTTCTGGAACCACCAATTCTGGTCATTTGAAGTCGATTGAATGGGTTTTCCTCTACGCCACACTCAGATGAAAGCTCCTTGGCCTTGATGTAAGTTGTAAGTAATTAAGTTATATATGTGTGTGTATGAGATATATAAGAGATATATATGCATCCCTTTTACTTTATGTTTACATTAGACTTGAAAATCAGAAAATTAATCATTTTTTATACATATATTTGTCATTTCACCCCAATTAAATTGGTCTTTTTGCCTCGAGATTTATCAACTGTTTTGGTATTTTGGAAGATCCCACTTTTGGTGTCGTTTTGTTATTGTTCTCATTTCCATTGCTTTCTGCTCTAATATTTATTAGTTCTTTGTCTGGGGCTTGCTTTGGGTTTAATTTGCTCTTCTTTTCTAACAGAAAATAATACATGGTATTTCTCACACAAAATATT
The DNA here is from genome assembly GCA_004027955.1 of Chaetophractus vellerosus. NCBI lineage: Eukaryota > Metazoa > Chordata > Mammalia > Cingulata > Chlamyphoridae > Chaetophractus > Chaetophractus vellerosus. The sequence goes on from PVKH010030906.1 coordinate 4,979, forward strand.
TCAAAATTTGACTGTAGGCTTGGTAAAAAAGGAAATTTTAATAAAGACTAAAGACTGAATCATGCACAGTAATAGTATAAAATCCAGTATTTCGTATATCTGGAAACTAACTATGATAGTACTACATAATTTTAAAGCTAAAACAAAAATACTAGGGGAAATTCCTTATGAAGTTTCTCATAATTTTATGATGTAATTGCTATTACAGATAGTCTCTGGTTTCCTCTAATTCCTTTCACACTGAGCTTTTTCAAACAATTGTATCATCTCACTTCCACGTCTAAATACTGCACTCTGTCTTTATCCCTGCACCCAGTCTTTTCTTAAACATTTGCCATATACTTTATTATTATAACTTATATCAAGGCCTATCTTACTTCTCAAGCAGGTCTGCCCTTAACAATGTCAAGAATATTTTATTAAGCCAGTTTATTTGGCACCAGATATGCTGGAACCAAGCATGGGAATCCTACTTTCCCAGAAACACCAGGTGATTCGTACTCACTTCCTAGTTATATGAATTATAGGAATCTAGGTACAATTTGCCTTTGTTTACTATGTGTCTGTGGACTTTCCCTAAAAGGATACCCCTGAAGACAAATGCCAAATTCATTCTGTTTGATTTACATGGCTCTTGTTAGTGTGGGAGTCCTAACAAAGAGATTTTATCAAATTAAAACTCAAATCAAAATCATTATTTTCCATTTTGTTTTCAAACATTTTCTGGACCTTTTGCTTACAGAAGAAAAAAAAAAAGACTCTCCCTGAAATAATGTGCTCAAGTGGCTATTTTCATATGCATTTAATTTTGTTTTTGTCATATATTTTGGACCTTTGCTAAACCAAGCTATGACATCTTGGGGAAAAAACAAACCAAACTTCTCTATCGTCAGTGACCTTAACAATTATTTGAAAAGTAATCGTATTTAAAAGGTACTCCTGAACGAAAATTTGTAAAAGGCAATGAATGCTATTCTTTTGAAAGGCACTCACAGTATCTTTTAAAGTAATTAATTTCAGTATAAAAATGAAAATCATTTTTTAGGTAGAAAATGAGCAATAAGCAACCATCAGTGGTAATACTGTAAAAAAAAACAATCTCTGATAATATTTGGATGTATTCTACTACTTCCTTATGAATAAGTAGTATTTTTATATGTAGTGGACATATAGCCCCTTTAATATTGTATATTGCTTTAAAATCATGCCATGTTATTATTTGTCTGATAAACATCATTGTAAATTTATTCATCATTCATTCCATTAATTACTGCCCTCATATTAGATATTTAAATTGCTTTCAAAACTTTAATATTATAAATGATAATGTAATGAGCACCTTAATATAGTAAAGCATTTTTTGAATTCTATCTTCTGTAGTATTCCCAGAAGAACTATAAGCAGGTTAGCAGACATACTGTTTTTGAAATCGACACAATTGACTCACTGAGTTAAAATTATATCTATAGTAACACTATGGCTCAGCAAGGGGTCAATGTACATATTGGGAGGCAGCACTTAGTGCCTGGGAATTACAACTAAAAAGCAGAACATCCCTCAGTCTCAGAAGTTTAATGGGTTGCTTTCTCTGCCAGCAGCCTCTCCAAGGAGCAAAGCAATAGCCAGCATCTTAATGAACGCATGGCAGCTAATACAATCCTCTGGGCTGCGAGGTGTGGTATACGTTGCACCTGGTTCCATCTATAATACCAAAAAAAATCAACACATTGAAACTAAAAATAGCACAATATTTGAATAGATGACAAATATTTGTTTAATTTCAACCCATAAACTTATTTCTATTTACTTCTATTGTATTTATATTTATTTCTACTTACACCATTTTTTTTACTCTTTTATATGGCGTCTTGTAAAAGCTTTCTCAATTAATTAATAGCATTTAAATAAGTCATATTTAAATGCACCACATTTTGATCGACATGGTTTCTGCTCTGCCGTGAGGTAATTTAGGCCTTCTTTCACCTCACCTTCTTACCCTAATTAATAGAGCTGATTGCATAGACTTTGGGTTGATGAGGGCCTGTTTTGCACTTGCACTTATTTGTAAATTGCCTGTTTCACTGCATCTTAGCCAACATTGAGGGTTTCTAGTTGTATTTGTTTGTTTAAACTGTTACAGATTTGGTAAGTAACATATAGAGAAATATAGACGTAAAAATTCCTTTTCAAAAATCACATGACACTGTATATTCCAGCTAAGTTGTTTTTGCTCATTGTTTAATGCAATGCTGACAGTATTAGTTTGCCAAAAAGCTGCTGATGCAAAGTACCATCAATGTTTTGGTTTCTATAAAGAGTATTTACTTGGGGTAAAAGCTTACAGTTCCTAAACATATTGTGTAAACTCATGGAGTTAATAATTAGAATATAGCTCACCAGAAAATAGAAGGAGGATAGAGAATGGAAATTTGAGGGTTAATCTGTGCATAATTGGTAAAAAGGTTGTTTGTAAATCTTTGGAATGAATAGAAATGGTGAAAGCACATTATGGTGTTTATAACTAGCAGAGCTATTATTTAGGTTTGACAGTGGTTGAAAGAGTAAGCCTAAGGTCATATATATTAGTAGAAGGAAAGCTAAGCACTGTAACATGGGACTCTATTAGATAGTAAAATCTCATTGAAGCTCAAATATGGGTAATATTGTATATATAGGAATGTTATTTACAAAGTTTAGATACAAATATATCTATTTGTATATTTACAAATATAAAGAGAAGGAAAAAGAATAGCAGCTATGTACAGCATGGGAAGCATAGAGAGATTAAGAGGTGATGAGGTTTTTTTATTATTATTGGAATAATGAAAGTGCTCTAATAATGATTGCAGTGATGATGCAAAAATATGTGGTTACACTAAATACCACTGATTGTACATTTTGGGTGGATTTATGCTTTATTAATATGTATCAATAAAATTGATTTGTTAAGAAAAAACTTTACAGTTCCAAGGCTGTGAAAGTCCATTTCAAGGCACCATAAGAGGTGCTTTCTCACCAAGGTCACCTGCCACATGTCGAAGCAAGGTGTGGGCGATCTCTGCCTGGTCTCTGCCTTCCCCTCCTGGAGTCCTTTATCAGTCTCGGCTGTTCTGCTTTCTTCCCAAGTTCCGCTGTAAACTATCAGACATATAGCAGGGCTGGTATCCTCTTGAGCTGCTCCGTGGGCCCAGCCTCTTGGGGGCTTTGTGCTTACCCAGTCCGCTCTCACATATTACAGAATCAAATATGACAGTTTCCTTTTTCCCTCTTTCTCTGTCCGTGTGAGGCCATTTATAGCAGATCCAGCGAAGGGGTGGGGACTCAAACTGAGTCTTGAGCTTATCAAATAATCTAATCAAAGGCCCCTCAGCTGAATTTAATGCAATCAAAGGTATCAAACCCAGAGGAATAGATTAGATTGCAAATATAATCTTTCTCTTTTTGGGATTCATGAAATAATTTCAAACTGCAACATTGACATTGGAGACATACCTGATAGGAGAGTTGCTATGATCTGGATCTGTGGCAGAGATGATGCCCACAAATGATCCATAAGGGTTTCCTTCAAAAATTTCAAATACATAATATGGGAGGAGGAAAACAGGGGGTTCATCAGCATCTTCTACCTGGACTTTAATGAAAGTAGTAGAAGCTTCAGCATGATAGTTCATGAGCTGCTCATCCACATGGAGGTTTTTAACTTTTGCTCTTATACCAAAATGATTCTTATGTTCAAAATCCAGTTTCTGTAAGGAAATACAGTGTACACAGAAGAAATAGCTTTAATAATACAAGGCATAATTTAGGGGGAAATTAGTTATTAATTAATTTAATTTAATTTAATTCAGTGATTAAATTAAGCCTCATTTGCTTGCCAGGTTTTAATCTTCATGTATTTGGGATCTGTGGGATTCTGTCATTAAGCAATTCCATGTCATCCCTGTTTATGTTTTTTTATTTACATCTAATATAAAATGTTTTAGAACAACAACTATATTTTTCACTTAAAATTGAAAGCATGCTTCTGCGAGAATAAATATCTTATGGAATTGAGAGTTCACTCCCTGGTATTCAAGACCTTCTAAAAAATGTCCTTTATTTGGAAATCTTTTAATGAGCTACTCTCTCTATCATCAGAGAAATCCAGAAATTACTAAATCTCTAATCTCTAAACTCTTTTTCTCCCTAAACCATAAATCACAGGTTTCATTTCAATTTTTAATGAAGCAAATACTAACTGGCTACACAAAATAATCATGCCTATTTCTGATTTAATTGTGCAAGCTCTCAAAGCAAATCGTTTTAATATATCTACCTTTTTTAATATAACTATTCCTTCTTGGGTCTCATTATTTGTAATGATGTCAAATGTTTGTGAATTTTCTTCTTCAATGCTATAATCCATTTCTGCATTCTCTCCTATGTCATTGTCAAATGCCATGATTTTTCCTATAGAAGTTCCAGTGGGTGCAGATTCTGAGACAGTCAGGCGGTAAAAACCTTTGAAAACAAAATTTGAGATATTTTGCATAAGTTATTAACCTAAGAACCTCCGAGTTATAGCACCCTTTATTTAGGTAATGCCATACCCACCATTTCTAATCATGTGTTCTAAATTTCTGTTTAAATGTTATTTCTTATTTTATTTGTGAAAAGTGAAAATTTTCTCATATCCTATGTGAGCATGTATTACCCTCTCTCAAATATATTCTGTCATATGAAGCTCTATCACCAGTATGCATAATTTCTAAATTTCTATTCATAAGCACATCTTCTCAAAACTCACAGATTTGTTTTATTCATTGTATCCTTCAACCATCCCAAATTAAACTTGGTTAAGAGTTTTTCAATTTCACTGAAGCTTTCTCTGATGCCTAAGTTTACCCGTAAGGGAAAGTATGACTTAAAAGTATGAGAGACTAAAGGCAAATAGATGAGTTCTATGAATAATGGTTTGATTTTCAGGTTCTGACTCTGGATTAGATTAATCACAGTGTAAATGAAAATAAAGATGGATCCACCAGAGTTGGACGGTGGATTTAATTAGCAAAACATGCTGGAATCACTACTATGTTGGTCATGAGAAAATAATGGCAGTTATATTTTAAATGCATAGATACATATAAAATTAAATTAGCTTTTTTTCCCTTTATATTTCAGGCATTACCTTTGTAAAACTCAGGGAGAACTACATAATTAAATAAATTATTCATAATTCATGCTAAAAATGTAGTAAATAACCATGTATGTCAATATTCTAAAGAGTTAAACTTCTTATAATTTAAAAGAGGAATACGTATATAAGGATTTTTTAAAAGGGGTTTTTGGTTCTTTTAGAAGCATATAGTAAGTTACTTCACAGATTACCTTGTAAGATTTGCCTTTTTTGTGTGGTAAAAATATTATTTAAAATTTGAAAATATTTTACTGTTTTTAGAGATGGAAGTAACAGTTCAGATCTGTAGCGTCTTTCTTTCATAGTGGGAAAATTTAAAGAACTGCTTATTTAATTAAAGAAATTACACATTGCCAACAATTTAACCTTAAGGAAACAGTGACACTGCAATAAACCTGAAAACAGATGCTTTAGACTTGTGAGTTATGAACTTTATATTAAACTATGGCTTTTCAAAATTAGAAACAACAAACATATTTTTGTATATGAACACTTAGTCAGTGTTAATTTCCATTCATTCAAAAGTATTCTTTCAACACAAATTCTACACAAAGCCCTGTTCTAGGGGTCAGGGATATAATATGAAACAATATATAGAAAATTACTTCCTATATTCTTGAGGATGACACAGATGATAAAGAAGTTAAATAAGATATTAGTTAAAAGGTAAGGGAGTGTTGTAATGGCATAGGATGTGTTTGTTTTTTTATATGATGGCAGGAAAGTACTCTGGGAATAATTTTGGATAAAAACTGAAGTAAGGGAAGGAGAATCAGAGGAAACAGAATTCCAGGCGGTGTTGGCTTTTCATAGAGTGAGTGGTTGAATGGTTTATTAGATGAGGTCAGAGGGGTCCTGGGACAGGATTGGATGGTGGCAGGGCATTTAAGACCATATAGAGACCTCAATAAAGATTGCAACTCTTTCTCTGGGTAAGACAGAAAGACGTGAAAGTGATATGATCTGACTTGCATTTTAACAAGATCACTAAAACTGGATCTGCAGAAGACTGATTTTAGGTGTGAGAGAAAAAAAGAGGAAAAGATGACTATTAAACCTTTAAACTAAATAATTTTGCATCATCAGGAGGCGTGTGTGTGTGTGTGTGTGTATATTTGCTCACAGGATTTTGAAAATCAGAAGCTATCAGGAATTGTGGAGAACTTATCATTTTAATCTTCTGTAGAAATTTGAACTGGCTTGGAATTGACCTAGTACAATCTGAATTTGCTCATTAATTGATAAGTAATTAATTAATATTTCTTCATACATGATGGTGTTTAAAAGTGAATAAGTGAGAATTTGGCCAGCATGAAGCCTGGATTTGCTACTTACTGAGATGGGAAAATCTGCAGAAAGAGGTGATTTAGAGGAGGCAACAGCCAAGATTGTGAGCTTATTTAAGTGTATGCTAATTTTTAAGGTGTGTGTAATGGTTTGAGTTTGATTTAATTATGAATTCCAAAAATATAGATTAGAATATGTTTGTAAGCTGGTCTGTTCATCTGGGCATGATTGAGTTGTGAAGTTGTGAGTAGGGCGTTAACTGCCACGTCAGTGAGACGTTGAGCCCCGCCCCTCGGTGGGCATGGTCTCAAATATGGAAGGCTAGAGAAGAGCAAGCAGATTGAGAAAAGCAGATTGAGAGAAGCAGAGACTTAGAGAAGCAGATCGAGAGCAGAGCTTTGGAGAAGGAGACTTGAGAAGCAGTTCTGATGTTGGAGTGAGCCGATCGCCGGATAGGCTACAGCTGGCCTTGTGGAGAGACGCAACACAGAGAGTCTCATCGTCTTCAGCTGAACTCATGAAGGAAACAGAAGCTAAGCCCAGAGAGAAACGCAGCCCCGGGAACAGAGGAACCCAGAAACCTGAACCCTGGAGATGTCGGCAGCCATCTTACTCCAACACGTGGACTTGGGTATGGGAAGAAATTTATGCTTTGTGGCCTGGTAACTGTAAGCTTCTACCCCAAATAAATACCCTTTATAAAGACCGACCAATCTTTGGTATATTTCAAAAGGCACTCCTGTGGCTGACCGAAACAAAATTGGTACCGAGGAGTGGGGAAGTGTCTTTTGCAATTACCAAAATGTTGGAACGGTTTTATAAATGGGTAAGGGGTATTTTTGGAAGGAATTGTGAAAAGCTTGATGGAAAAGGCCTAGTTCACTTTAATGAGACTGTTGATAGTAATATGGATGCTAAAGAGACTTTCTATGATGCCTTAGAAGTAAATGAAGAAACTATAATTGG
>PVKH010030907.1:0-12413 GCA_004027955.1 Chaetophractus vellerosus
CATTCAAAAATGAGGGCGAGATAAAGACATTCTCAGATAAATAAAAGCCGAAGGAGTTCATCACCACTAAGTCTGTCCTACAAGCAATGCTAAAGGTACTGCTTCAGACTGAAAGGAAAGGACATTAGACATTGGCTCAAAGTGGCAGAAAGAAATAAAGACAAATTACTATTTGGGTAATTTTAAAATGCCAGTATTATTATAGTATATTGTTTAGTATATAACTCAACTTCTTACTTTCTACAAGTGCTAAAATTGCAAATGCATAAAAAGTATGATAAATCTATGTTTTTTAAACATACACTGTGTACAAATATATTAGTGGTAAGGTACAAAACCTTGTGAAGGGACAGAGGGGTATAGAAAAGTATACGTGTATCCTATGGAGGTTAAATTAGTATCAAAGCAAATATGATTGTTATGTATTTATGATGTTAAATTTTAACCCCATGGTAACCACAAGAAGAATAGATAAAAAATATATCCAAATAGAAATGAGAAGGCAACACAAAAAATCAAATAAATATAAAAGTAGGCATTAACAGAAGAATTGAGGGCCATAAAAGGTATAAGACTTACACAAGCTGAATTTCAAAGTGGCAGAAGAAAGCCCCACTTAACCAGTAGTGACTTTAAATGTAAGTGGATTAAATTCTCCAGTCAAAAGACAGAGATTGGCAGGATAGATAAAAAACCATGAACCAACTATATGCTATCTGCAAGAGATTCACCTTAAATTCAAAGACACAAGTAGATTCAAAGTCAAAGAATGGAAAAAATATACTATATAAGTAGTAACCAAGAGAGAACAGGAGTAGCTATACCACTATTAGGTAAAATAAACATTAAATCAAAAACCATTACAAGGGACAAAAATGGTCATTATATACTGAGAAAGGGGACAACTCAACAAGAAGATGTAAAAACATAAATATACATGTACCTAACAACAAAGAATCAAAATACATGAAGCAAATACTGACAGATATGAAGGGAGAAACTGACATTTCTACATTGCTAGTAAGAGGTTTTAATACACCAGTGTCAATAATGATAGAATATTCAGTCAGAAGATCAATAAGGAAGTACAAGACTTAAATGACAGTCTTAATGAAGTAGATCTAGCAGACATGTAGAATACTTCACCTAAGAAACACACAATACCCATTCTTCTCAAAGGCACATGGATCATTCTCCAGGATAGACCATATTTTGGGTCACAAAACAAGCCTCAATAAATTTAAAAATATTGAAATCAAACAGTTTATATTATCCATCCACAACAGAATGAAGTAAGAAATCAATAACAGAGGGACATATGGAAAATTCACAAATATGTGGAAATTAAAACAATATACTCTTAAACAACCTATAGGTTAAAGAGGAAATCAGAAGTGAAATTAGGAAATATCTCGAGGTGAACGCGAATGAAAACACAACATAAGAAAACTTACTGGATGCAGTGAAGGCAATGCTGAGAGGGAAATTTATAGCTCTAAATACCCACATTAAAAAAGAAGAAAGATTTCAAATCAGAGTTCTAACCTCAAAAGTGGAAGAACTAGAGAAAGAAGAGCAAACTAAACCCAAAACAAGCAGAAGGAAGGAAATAACAAAGATTGGAGTAGAGATTAATGAAACAGAAACAAAAATAAAACAATAGAACCAACAAAATCAAAATTTTATTCTTTGAAAAGATCAATAAAATTCACAAACTTTCAGCTAGACTGACAAAGAAAAAAAGAGAGGATACAAATAACTAAAATCATATGAAAAGGGGGACATTACTACCAACCCTGCTGGAATTAAAAAGACCCTAAGAAGATACTATGAACAACTGTAGGCCAATACATTAGATAACCTAGATGAAATGGACAAATTCCTAGAAACACACAAACTACTTACATTGACTCAAGAAAAAAATAGAAGCTCTCAGCAATCCAATTACTAATAAAGAGATTGAATCAATAACCAAAATCCTCCCAACAAAGAAAAGCCCAAGATGAGATGTCTTCACAGGAGAACTCTACCAAACATTCCAAGAAGACTTAATTCCAGTTCCACTCAAACTCTTCCAAAAAGTTGAAGAGAAAGGAACACTCCCTAACTCATTCTACAAGGCCAACATCACAATAATACCAAAGCCAGACAAAGATAACACAAGAAAGAAATCTACAGACCCATATCTCTTACAACTATAGATGCAAAAATCCTCAATAAAATACTAGCCACCTTAATCCAACAGCATATTAAAAGAATTATAACCATGATCAAGTGGGATTTGTCCCTGGTGTACAAGTTTGTTTCAACATAAGAAAATCAATTAATGAAATATACCACATTAACAGAATGAAGGGGAAAAAACACATGATTATCTCAATTGATGCAGGAATGGCATTGACAAAATCTGCATCCCTTCATGATAAAAAACACTTAAAACAGTATGAATAGAAGGAAACTTCCTCAACATGATAAAGGACATATATGAAAAGTCCACAGCTAAAATCCTACTTAATGGTGAAAGATCAAAAGCTTTCCCTCTAAGATCAGGCACAAGATAGGGATGCCAACTGTCACCATTGTTATTCAACATTATACTGGAAGTTCTAGCCAGAGAAATTAGGCAAAGGAAAAATAAATAAATAAATAAAAGGCATCCAAGTTGGAAAGGAAAAAGTAAAACTTTCCTTACTTGCAAATGAAATGATCCTATTACAGAAAATCTTGAAAAATATACAACAAAGGTACTGGAGCTAATAATTCATCAAAGCGGCAGAGTATAAGATCAACATGAAAAAATCAGTAGTGTTTTTATACACTAGTAATGAATACTCTGAGGAGGAAATAAAAAAATAATTCCATTTATAAAAGCAACTAAAAGAATCAAATATCTAGGAATAAATTTAACCAAGGATGCAAAGGACTTGTACACAAAAAACTACAAAACATTGCTAAAAGAAATCAAAGATGACCTAAATAAATGGAAGGATATCCCATGATCATGGATTGGAAGACTAAATATCATTAAAATGTCAATACTACCCAAAGCAATTTATGGATTCAATGCAACCCCAATCAAAATTCCAACAACTTCCTTTGCCAAAACAGAAAAGCCTGTCATCAAATTTATATGGAAGGGTAAGGGACCCTGAATAGCTAAAGACATCTTGAAAAAAAAAATATTGAGGTTGGAGGACTCACACTTTCCAATCTTAAAATGTATTACAAAGGCACAGTAATCAAAACAGCATGGTGCTGGCACAAGGACACATATATAGACTCATGGAATAGAATAGAGAACTCAGAAAGCAATCGTCACATTTACGGCCAAATGATTTTTGACAGGGTGGCAAAGACAACTCAATTGGGAAAGAACAGTCTCTTCAACAAATGGCACCGGGAAAACTGGATCTCCATTTGCAAAAAAGGAGAAGGAGGACCCCTACTTCACATCATATACAAAAATTAACTAAAAATGGATCAAAGAACTAAATATAAGAGCAAGAACCAACAAATTCCTAGAAGAAAACATAGGGAAGCATCTTCAGGACCTTGAGTTAAGCAATGGTTTCTTGGACTTTACACCCAAAGGAAAAGCAACAAAAAAATAGATAAATGGGTCCTCATCAAAATTAAAAACTTTTGTGCCACAAAGGACCTTATCATGAAAGTAAAAGGCCAACATACACAATGGGAGAATATATTTGAAAATCACATATCTGATAAAGCTTTAATATCCAAAATACATTTAAAAAATCCTTCAACTTAACAACCAAAAGACAAACAACCCAATTAATGGGCAAAAGACTTGAACAGTGATCTCTCCGAAGAAGATCTCTGGCCAGAAAGCACATGAAAAGATGCTCAACATCATTAGCCATCAGGGAAATGCAATTCAAAACCACAATGAGGGGAGCAGATGTTCAAGTGATTGAGTGCCTGCTTTCCACATGGAGGTCCTGGGTTCAGGTCCTAGTGCCTCCTAAAAAAAAGAAAGAAAGAAAGAAAAAAGAAAAAGAAAAAACCAACTCAGGGGAGCCAATGTGGCTCGGTAGTTGAGCATTGGCTTCCCAAATATGAGGTCCCAGGTTCAATCCCCACCCACCCAAAAATACAATGAGATAGCAATTCACACCCATTAGAATGGCTGCTACCAAAAAACTGGAAAATAACAAGTGTTGGAGAGGATGCTGGTGGAAATGTAAAATGGTGCAGCAACTGTGGAAGACAGTTTGGCAGTTCCTCAGAAAGCTAAATATAGAACCACCACATGCCCTGGCAATTCCACTACTAGGTATATACCCCCAAAGTATTCAAAGTAGGGACTCGAACAGGTATTTACACACAATATTCATAGCAGTATTATCCACAATTGCCAGAAGATGGAAGTGTCCACCATCCATTGAGTGGATAAATAAAATGTGGTAATACATACAATGGAATATTAATCAGCTGTAGAAAGGAGTAAAGTCCTGATACATGCAACAATATGGATCAACCTTGAAGATGTCATGTTAATTGAAATAAGCCAGACACAAAAGGACAAATATTGTATGATCTCACTGATTTGAAACAATTAGAATAAGCAAGCTCATAGAGTCAGAGTCTAGAATACAGGTCACCAGGGGATGGGATGGGGATAGGGAATGGGAAGTTAAGGCTTAAAATGTACAGGTTCCTATTTGGAATGATGGAAATGTTTTGGAATGTTTAGTTCTGTTAATTGTATAACATAGTGAATGCAATTAACAGCACTAAACTATATATCTGAATATTACTGAAAGGGGAAATGTTAGATTCTATACATGGAAACAGAATAAAAAAATTTTAAAAATCCATGGAATTACACTACAAAGACCCTACGTTAAACAATGGACTTTAATTAATAGTACAACTTTTAAAATGTGCTATCAATTGTAACAAATGATCCACAGCAATGCAAGGCTTTGGTGGTAGGGTGGTGTAGGGAATGCTCTATTTTATTCATGGTTGTTCTGAAACTTACAAATTCTCTAATAAAGAAAAAAATAACAAAACTCAAATAAATAACAAGCACACCAAAATTATCATGAGAATGACGTCACGGTTTACACTATCATAAGCACACTTCTCCTCACAAGGTCAAACTCATGGTTTTGATTCCTTATTGGCCTGTTCCCTTTCTCTCTGTAAATGGACCTTGGCTACCTCTCCTGCCAATGTGAGCCAGTGGACAGAAAGGAGATCAGGCAAAACAGAGCAGTAGCATCTGTTAAAAAAAACCAAACAAACAACAAAACAAAACAAAACAAGGACACCCCTGCTACTTGCAAAAACAATCAAGACCTCACCCGGAAAATGTTCTGTCAGTAAAGGAACAACATATGCAGCTGGTTCTTGTTAAATACCATTTAAGTACTTAAGTGATCGTTAACTTATGCCTCACCCTTCTCCAAAATAGCCACACTCTTTTCACATAGGCACATTATAATTTTCTGTCATTTATACCTGCCCTCTTCTAATACGGAGAATGGCAGCTCAATATAACATTAATACTGTATGAGAAGAGCCTCCAAGTTCCCCTGTAAGACCCAATGAACTGTAAACTCTCAGCTAGACGATACTATGATTATACTAAAAGCCACTGATTGTACACTTTGGATGGAACGTATGGCATGTGAATATATCTCAATAAAATTGCTTTAAAAAAAAAACCCTCTCAGCTAGTACCTTCCAGCCCTAAGTTTCTGGGATCCATTGCATTATTAATAGAGCCATCCTGCACAGTAAAGGCTGAATTTTAGACTATGGGGTCAGTCTGAGAAAAACATTTGCAAATTTGCTTACTCACTAAAATTTATTTGTAACCTCCAAATCAAAACCCAACATTTTCACTGTCATTTGTGGACCTGTGCAGAGTAGTGAAAAATTTGAGTCATCCGATGTACATGGTCCCAGCTGAGGTCCAACTCTCTGCCTTCTTGGTTCAACTCTCATGCTATAAATGAGTGTCCTTTTTGTGATATATTTGGTGCTATGCTTTTTACATTTTTGTGTTTTTTTTTGTTGGTGATTTTGCTTTTCAAAATGGCCCCTAAATATAGCCCTGAAGTGCTGCCTGGTGTTTCTAAGCACAAGAAGGCTGTGATCTTCCTTACAGAGAAAATATGTGTATTACATAAGCTTTATTCAGGAATGAGTTATAGTGTTGTTGGCCCTGAGTTCACACTTTATATATAAAATAAGGTGTCTTTAAACAGAAACACACATAAAACAAGGTTACGTGTTGACTGGTTGATAAAAATGTTGTGATCGGAGGCTCGTAGGAGCCTAAGCCGGTATTTCACCTAGGAGGAATGGTTCAGTGTTCGTAAATTCAGTATTTATGGCGGCTTTATAGAACATCACTACTGCAAATGATGAGAAGCAGCTATAATTGTTGGATGGTTACTTTTACTCCTATAAAGCTAGACTTTTTTTATGTAGATGTTCAATGCACATTTAGACTTAATGAAAATTAAACCTTAAGACCACACTTAAGTTCCACGCTTCTCTCAGCCACCGGCTGTATCTGAAAAGGGCATGCTGTGTGACGATGTAACCAACCTTCTAGAACATGAGGAAAAGGTAATAGGGCCATGAGGATCCAGCAACTCGAATCTATGGTGGAATAATAGCTGCTAACCTGTTTACCTGAAGGCTTCTACAGTTTCTTCTTATTTTAACATGGAGAAGACTCCACTGTAATGTGGAGAAGGCATTTCACCTGTATATATCCAGGACTGTCTTCTTTGCTAAAAAGCAGTAAGTCTACAAATGCCAGTGACCTTAGTGTATTGTCAATGCTACTACAAGATTAGCAGCTGGAGGCAGGGGGAACAGGGACAGGGACTTGCTGTGTTCAAACACCATATACACTCTGGAGGTGATTAACAAATATATATGGGTTAATAGGGTATGAACAGAGTGCCCTGAAAATTTCTGATAAACAGGTTTTTAATTGGACCCAATATATGCTACTTCTTTAAGCCTGCATTCAAAATCAACTTTTTATGAAACTTTTAATGACAAAGTTTTCTCCAAAGGGATATCCTATTGTGCACTCTAATTTCACTTACTGCCCATTGGCTATGGACACTGAGCCCACAGGCACCTACTGCATAAATCTAACATATTTGCGAATTTGGCTTTGTCTTCACCAGCTCTGGATTTCCCATTTGCTTCATTAGCCAAAATTAGCACCAGGGCACAAGAGAACATCACATAAGGTACTAGTTATCTAGAAAAGACGCTCAATTATTCCTTGGAAATGATAATACCCTATAGCACTTCAACTTAACAAAAACCAAAATATAAAAAGTGTTATCAAAAAAGATCAAACTCTTCATTTAGAGGCATAAAGAGGGTTTTTCGAGACTGGCAGCTATACAGGGAACACAGATGGTGTGGGACTGAGCTGACAAATGGACAAGATGAAAAATACCCGTTATATGCTAGTCAAAGGTACAATGATTTAATGAGGGGAAGAGCCAGGGATTCTGGGGAAATTCAAATTCAGCTGGCATTACTGAGTGGCTACGAGGTGGTGGGCACAGTGCTAGCTCTTTCATCACGGCAGGCCATGTATTACTCACAGCGCCCCAGTGCACTGCTACTATTTTCACTTTTCTGGTGACAAAACATTTGGGCTTTAAGGACAACAGGCTGAAAACCCCCTCGATAATGATGAGGTGGACAAAGCTAACAGGCTGCACAAGAACGCTAATGAGCTGCTGCTGTCCAGCCGGGGCTGAGCGTGCTCCCATCCACACTCCTCTATCACTACATGTGCTAACAAGTCAATAAGACTGAAGTGAAGGAGAAAATGGTTTTCTCCACTAAAATGCCATAAGTAAAACAAATAAGGAATGTGCCTGCAAAATATTTGAAATTGTCTAGTGCTGACCCACCACCAGACGTGCAGAAGGCAGGGGGCGCTCTCTTAGAAGAAGTGAGACAAAAAGGGATGGTATTACAGTAGATCCAACTGCATAGCTCTGCTTCTTCGCAGGTTGAACCCATGTGCTTCCAAGAAATAAGGGCGTGACATTGCAGTCCCCCCGGCCATTCTGAAAGTCCATTAACGGTGCTCACAGCGCTTGGTGTCCAATGATGCTGCGCAATCACCTTCAGGAAAAGGACCACCCGGAGCACCCTCCGGGACTATTTATTAAAAGGCAAAACACTAATACACCTGCCTCCTTAGAAGGTGGAAGGAGCAAGCTGATCATCTGACAAATGTTCACGCTCCCCCTACTCTTGATGAACAGATCTTTCTATTCTGTAGCTCTACTCTGACATCTGCTACCAGCACATCTTTGGGTTGGAATACTTTCCTTTTGTAAATAAAATCTCCCAACACCTGCTATATTGGGGATGAACTGCCCTTATGTGGACACTGCTTGGCTCTTATTATATTCTATATCTTGGCCCACACTAAGGTTGACTTAGTGAGGCTGCTAAAGAAAACTAATTAAACGACACAGCGTTTATCAGAGAGTCACAGGATCATGTTCATTTAATGCACATTTGTGTATGAAAGAGCATGGTATTACTATTCACATTTCTGTCAGGGATTGAGGGCAACTGTTTACTATTTGTGACTGCATTTTTTTTAAGAACACATTGTACCAGTGTCACCTAGTTCATCTCCTTTTAAAGCAGAGCCATGCTGTAATGGCACCTTGCCTCCCATTTCTACTATGCGTACAGCCCACTTCAGAAGCAGACAGCTGCCTTATCTAGGTAAAGAGCAGTGGACTCTGAGTCAATAAGAAACAATAAGGATTTGGTAGTTAGATATGATTTACTGTCAGTATACCAACTAGAAAAATGCTTTCCCCACAGATATTG
The DNA here is from genome assembly GCA_004027955.1 of Chaetophractus vellerosus. Lineage (NCBI taxonomy): Eukaryota > Metazoa > Chordata > Mammalia > Cingulata > Chlamyphoridae > Chaetophractus > Chaetophractus vellerosus. The sequence continues at coordinate 8,872 of PVKH010030907.1, forward strand.
GTTTAGTGGTGAGACTTCCATCAAGACCCATGTTTATCAGTGCCCTCCAGCAGCATCCAAGGCCCTTCGGGATTCCCAATAAGCCAACCTGCAATTCCTGTTTGCTTTATCTGCCCTTCTGTTGAAAATAGCCTGTTGGAGCAAGGGAGAGAACACTTTGGTGATAGTATGAGATAATGTATGTGAGAGTTCCTGACACTCGGCCTGAGAAATGAGTTTCCTCCTTTCCCCTATCTCTTACCTTGCATAGGGGTTATTCTTTTACTTATTTTACTAATTCAGTAAAATGGAAGGGAATAGGAATGCTTGAAATCCTTTGTGTGGGCTAGCAAATTCAGGCATTTATACTTGGCGAGCAAGTTTAGACGCAATTGGAGTTACCATTAAGGATTTTCCAAACAATGTCCCTACCTGTTTCAATTCAACAAACATTTATTAAATACCCATTAACTCTCAGAACTGAGCTGAGGACATAAAGATGAAGAAACATGGACCCTGCCCCGTGTACTCACAAAACCTTAGGGAGATGGCTTCCAGATGCACACCTGGAGGGATCCAGGGAAGAAAAATGAGTGAATGCCTACCCTCCAGGACAAGAGGTTAAGTAATATAGTCAAAGCAGAAGGAGCCTAATTGTAGCATGCAAATATTTCCAATTAACCCACAAATGTCCAATTTCCCCACAAATTTAAAAATTATAGGCTTTTTAATAAAGCTGTAAATGAGCTGGACACTAGATTTCAAAGCAAGATGGCAGATTCTCATCATTTATGAACAGAATAGCACCCAACCCCAAAGCTAAAATGACCTGTTGTGTATGTCATGGCTAAAGGGCAAATGGGGGCAACGGCAAAGACGCAGAACGAATGCTGCCACTAATAAGGCTTCCGTCACTTCCACTGGAGAACATAATCATTGGTTTGAAATGAAGTTTCATTATCATCATTATTACCTATCAGGAAATTACATACTTAAGTTTAAATTTCTTCTTCTAATGCTTCCTCCAGGGACCTAAGTCATGTTTTCATACAATACCTCCTATAACACATGAAACTATCACTCTTTTAACTGTTTTTTTTTCCCTGAAGTTTTTTAGTATCTCTGTGGTGACCAAGATTACCATGAACAAAACTATACAGATATAGACAGCCCCCAAATTCTTAAGGTACAGGTGAGGGGTGAAGAATGGAAGATAAGATTGGAAGACAGGCTGAGGCCAGCTCCTGGAAGGTAAGATGTCTTTTAAGATGAACAACAGTAATATTCACCGGGCAATCCCAACCTCAAGCACATTAGAAACTGATAATATCCACCTATAAGCTGAGAAATTTGTGAAAGAGAAATGTCACAGATAGTTATGGATCTTGGAAGGCAGAGGCCACATCTTAATTTCTTAATATTTCTTAACCTTAATATATTCTACCCAGGTTTATCAAGGTTCCTTATAAATAGTAGACATTCAACAAAGGTTTGTTGGATTAAATTATTGAACTCACCACTTCTCCCTCTTATCACTCTACTACTTAGAAGATCATCTAACAGAAAATTTGGGGCATGACCCATACAAATCTCCCATCTCATGACTCTCTTATTGTCTGGTGTCCTGGTTTGAGTCTTTTGTGGACCCCAGAAAATTATGTTCTTAAGCTAACACATTCCTGTGCATGTAAACCTATTTTATGTGGGGCCTTTTGGTTAGATTCAGTTAAGGGACCTTTTGCATTAGATCTCTTTTGATTAGATCACTTTAGTTAAGGGCCTTTGATTAGATGGCAGGGGCAGGGGCAGGGTGGGTCTTAATCCTTCTACTGGAGTCTTCTGTAAACAGAGACGCACAAAGAGTGGCTGCCATTTTTACCCTGCCATATGAGGGATGACTCCAGGATCGATCACCTTCAGCTGGAGAAAGAGAAACCTGGAGAGGCTGAGACAGAGGCCAGAGGCTGGAATCAGTGAAGCAGCCCAGGTTAGACAAGCCATTGTGCCTGACTGCCCACAGCTGAGCTCAGGGTGAAAGTGAGCCTGGAGAAGAAAGCAGAGAGAGGCAGGCAGACCCGCCATTTTGCCTTGCCACATAACAGGAATCCAGGATTGCCCTTAGCTGCGATTTAGTGAGACAGCATCTCCGATGATGCCTTGATTTGGAAATTTTCAAACCTTGGAAATGTAAGATTTTCCCCTAATAAATTCCCATTATAAAAGCCAATCCACTTCTGGTATTTTGCTCTGAGCAGCTTTAGCAAACTAAAACAGATAGTTGGTCACATGGCTGCTTTCTCCTCACTGTTGTTTTAATTCAATTCAAAGCAAAAAGCATTTGAGTTGAGTTCTTTGAAGACTCAATAGTTTTTATTAATCACCCAGATACTAAATCATTAGTGCAAGACTGTTCTCCAGCCATCCCACTCACATGCAGTCCCTTACAAAACTGATGCTCTTGGCCTTCTGCAATAAGACCCATATCTGAAGCTGTTTTTTCAATGATGGAAATTAATTTTGACTGTGACGTCAGTACTAGCTTCTCTGTCCCACCTTGTGAATACTGGAACACATCTGTGAGATGGCTGGCCAGAGTGTAATCTGTGGCCATGTAGCATTTTTCTCCATGAAAATCTAACTATGTCCTTATGAGGCCCAAGCATGCAATCTGGGCTTCTTAATAGTATACTATATGTTAACAACTGGGCTCCTGTGGTGGTTTGAAGTTGTATGTTCCCCAGAAAAACATGTTCTTAAATCTAATCCATTTCTGTGGGTGTGGACCCATTGTAAGTTGATCTTTTGATGAGGCTACTTTGATTAAGGTATGACTCACTTCTTTCAGGATGGTACTCAATGAATGGAATGAATACAGAAGAAAGAAAGCCACAGAAGCAAGAAGCTGAAAGCAGTTAAACCCAGCAAAGAAGGGAGAGACCAGCAGACGTCACCATGTGCCTTGCCATGTGGCAGAGGAGCCAAGCATCTGTAATAGCCAGTCTTTGGGAAGAAAGCATTACCTTGATTTGGACAATTTCTCAGCCTCAAAACTGTATGCTAATAAATTCTCATTGTTTAAAATAACCCGATTCATGGAGCAAGGCAGCCTAGGAAACTAAAATAGATCCCTAATCAATTTTTTCCCACCTTCATAATAGTATACTATATGTTAACCAACTGGGCTCCCTAGCCAATATTTTTCCTATTTTATGATTCTCCTCAAATAAAATGTCTTAATTGCATATGCAGAGCACATTGCTAGGTGTTGTAGAGGTTGCAAAAATACATGGTGGTGTTCAAAGATAAAATAGTTGTCTTTGTTCCTTAACAAAGATAAATAGTTACATTTAAATAGTTAAATACTTAAGTGTTCCTTAAGTACTCTCAGGGCTAAAAGTATAGCATGGGAGAGAAGCTCATACAGCTACTTGCAATGCAAGACAGAGTAAAATAACTCCAAAGGGGAAAAAAATGTTTAAGCAGCATGCTAAAAGGCAATGCAAGATGACTTGCAGATGGAAGGATACCAACAGCTTCTTTAAAAGTGTGGGCATTGGAACCTG
>PVKH010030908.1:0-12575 GCA_004027955.1 Chaetophractus vellerosus
AGGGGTGGGGCTCAACGTCTCACTGATGTGGCAGTTAATGCCCTACTCATAACTTAATCATGCCCAGATGAACAGATTAGTTTACAAACATAATCTAATCTATATTTTTGGAATTCATAATTAAATCAAACTCAAACCATTACAGTGTGTTTCATTGATTGATTTTCTTATATTGAACCATTTTTGCATACGAGGGATGAAACCCACTTGGTCATGGTATATAATTCATTTGATGTGTTGCCAAATATGATTAGCAAGTAATTTGTTGAGGAGCATCTAGGTTCGTTAGAGAGATTGGTCTATAGTTTTCCTTTCTTGTGGCATATTAGTTTGGCTTTGGTATTTAGGTGATGTTGACATCATAGAATGAGTTTGGCAAAGTTCCTTCTACTTCTAGTTTTTGGAAGAGTTTAAGCAGGATTGGTGTTAGTTCTTTCTGATATGTTTGGTAGAATTTATCTGTGAAGCTGTCTGGTCCTGGGCTCTTCTTAGTTGGGAGTCTTTTGTGAATAATTCAACCTCATTACTTATGATTGGTCTGTTGAGTTCATCTAATTATTCATTTGAAAATGTGGGCTTCTTGTGTGTTTCTAGAAATTTGTCCATTTCCTCTAAATTGTTCATCTTTTTGGCATATAATTTTTCACAGTATCCTCTTATGATACTCTATTTCTGTGGGGTCAGTGGTGATATCCCTTTCCTTGTTTCTTATTTTATGTATTTGCATTTTCTCTCTCTTTTTCTTTGTTAGTCTGGCTAAGCATTTGGCAATTTTATTAATCTTCTCAAAGACCCAGGTTTTGTTTTTGTTTATTTTTCTAGTGCTTTCTTATTTTCAATTTCATTTAGTTCTGCTATAATCTTTATTATAGATTAGTTTGTTGTTCTTTTTCTAATTCCTCCAGGTGGGCTGCTAGGTCTTTGATTTTAGTCTTTCTTTTTTTTTTAATATAGGCATTTATGGCTATGAATTTCTCTCTCAGTACTGCTTTTGCTTCATCCAATAGGTTTTGATACATTGTGTGTCAGTTTCATTTGTTTCAAGATAGTTAAAGATTTCTTTTGAGATTTCCTCCTTGACCCACTGTTTATCTCAGGGTGTGTTGTTTAACTTCCATATCTTTGTGCCTAATCTGCTTCTCTGCCCCTTACTGATTTCCAGCTTCATTCCATTGTGGTCAGAGAAATTATTTTATATGATTTTGATCTTTCTGAATCTTTAAGAATTGTTCTATGGCCTAGGATGTGGTCTATCCTGGAGAATGATCCATGTGCACTTGAGAAGAATGTATATCCTGCTGTATTTGGGTGTAATATTCTGTATATTTCTATTAGGTCCAGATCCTCTAATGTATTATTCAAAGTCTTTGTTTCTTTATTGATTCTCTTTTGAGATGTTTTATCTAATGGTGATAATGGCATATTAAAGTATCCCACTATAATTGTGGAGTCATCTGTCTCTCCAATTAGTTTTTCGAATGTTTACCTCATGTATTTTGAGGCACCCTGGTTAGGTGCATAAATATTCATGTTTGTTCTTTCTTCTTGGTAAATTACCCCTTTTATTAATATATAGTATCCTTCTTTGTCTCTTACAATAGTTTTGCATTTAAAGTCTACTTTGTCCAATATTAGTATAGCTACTCCCACCCTTTTTTTTGGTTATTGTTTGCTTGTAAAATTGTTTTCCAACCATTTACTTTCAGTTTCCTTGTATCCCTGGGTTTAAGGTGGGTTTCTCATAGACAGCATACAGATGGGTCATATTTCCTTATCCATTCTGCCAATCTTTGTCTCTTGACTGGTGAGTTTAATCCATTAACATTCAATGTTACTACTGTCAAGGAATTGCTTACATTTGCCATATTTTCTTTAGGTTTATGTATGCTATATGTTGTTTTTATTCCTCTTTTTATCTTTTTAGTTGTTCTTACACTTTCCTCCAACTCTCTCTCTCTCTCCCTTGTTTTTTCCTTTCAGTCAGCAGAACTATTTCTAGTGTTTCTTGAAGTGCAGGTTTCATATTGATATATTCTCTTAATTTCTCTTTATCTGTGAATATTTTGAGCTCTCACTCATTTTTGAATGTCAACTTTGCTGGGTAGAGAATTCTTGGCTGGAAGTTTTTTTTTCACTTTAGTACCTTAACTATAATATACCACTGCCTTCTTGCCACCATGATTTCAGATGAGGAATCAGCACTTAATCTTATTGAGCTTCCCTTTTATGTGATGGTTCTCTTTTCTCTTGCTGCTTTCAGTATTCTCTCTTTGTCTTGAGCATTGGACAATTTGACAAGTATGTGTCTTGGAGTAGGTGTGTTGGGATTTATACCATTTGGGGTACGCTGTGCTTCCTGGACATGCACATCCATCTATCTCAATAGGGTTGGGAAGTTTTCAGTTATTATTTCTTCCAATACTCCTTCTGTCCCTTTCCCCTTCTCTTCTCCTTCTGGAATGCCTATAATGCATATGTTTGTACATTTTGTGTTGTTGTTCAGACCCTAACTCCCTGCTGGATTTTTTCTATCTTTTTATCTATCTTTTCTACTATCTGTTTGATTTCAGATGTACTGTCTTCCAAGTTGCTAATTATTCCTCTGCCTGATCAAATCTGGTGGTGTTAGTGAGCAAACTAAGTTAAATTTTAAAAGGGAATCTTTTTCAAGAAAAATAAGAGACCCAAGAGAAGCTAATACAAAAATAATGTGTATATGTGGCCTAGGAAATTGAAAAAATTAACATGAGTAAGAAGCACAGAGGAATAAGATTAGAAAAGTGGAATAGAGACAATGAAACAAGAAACAATAAGGAAAAATATACATAGAATGAATTAAAAGTCTGAAATGGTGAGAGGAGGGTAAAGAAAAAAGAAAAGAGAGAAAGAAAAAAGTAAAAAGGAGAAAGTGATCAGAGAAAAAAAGGAGGGAGAGAGAGATAAAAACTGAAAAATTGTAGACCAAATGAAAGGTGGAATGAAAGAACAACAACAGAAAACAAAAGATATAAAGATGACGGTGAGAAAAGAATTTGCATAGGTAGTGTAAATCAGTAAAGAAAAGAAAAAGAAATGAGCAGGAAAACAATGGAAGGGGATACACAACAAGCAAGAAACAAAACAGCAGCAACTTGTTTTAAAAAAGGGAGACAGAAGAAAAAAAACACAAAAAAACAACCTTCTCTCAGGCCCCAAAGTATCTTCTCAGGCAGCTTGTGTTCATCAATCACTCACCCTGCAGCCTTCCCCCTGCAGGCTTTGTACTGTTTTTTGTGAGTAAAATAAATGAAAATTTTAAAAAAGGAAACTTTATTTTTGGGAAAAAAAAAAAAGAGATCCAAGAAAGTTAATACAAAGAGAATGTCTATACATTCCCTGTCATTAAGTTTCACCTGGATGCCTGATAACCTGGTGGATCACTTCTCAAGGGAGAGACAGGAATTGAATGAGGGACCTTGTATATGCTAGGCAGGAATTCTTCCACTGAACTATTCTGCCTCATTAGCATAATTAGCCTTTCAGAAGGCTATCTACCCCTTTTTCCTTGGCCGGGTTAGATCCCCTGCAGTCCACTGGAGTCCTTTTGATCAGCCTCCTGTCTCTGCCTCCTCTCTGATGTAATTTCTCTCCTTACCTAGGTGGCTGGGCATGACCGTCTACCTGAGGAGATCCTCCTCCCCTCTCCCTGTTGAGTCGGGATCCCTTTCACTATTCAAGGGGGGCCCAGCTAGCTAAACTCACCACAAAGCAATCACTTCACCCTCCCAGACCCTTTATCCTTGCAGGGAATCTGCCCTCACTCTCCCATTTGGAGAAAGAGGCCAGGGGCTCCACTTAGACTATCTGCCCTGAGGCCTGGATATGTGTGCCACTTCCAGTTACCAAGGCAAGCAAACCACGATTTTTCTTTGGTTTCCCTATCTGTCCAGGATGATCCTAGATGACTCAGAGCACCTTCCTGTTCTATATGTATCCAAAGGAGAAAGATGTCTGCTCTCCTCTCGGTTAGATACAATTCCCCAGGAGTTTTACCCTCACTTAATATGTCAGGGGTTAGGGAGAGGAGCCCCTCCAGTCAGCCAGGAGGTTTAATAACTCATAATTAGTTATTTTGGCTTCTTTTTCTCTGTGACACTCACTCTTCTGGGAGTTGTGAAGTAGTGCCCTGGTTTACTGTACCCCAAAACAAGTCCTCAAGGCAATCTATGGCTCTTTCTCTGTTGTTTTAGTGAGAGCTGAGCCTTATGTGACTAAACCATTGGCCATGTTCCCACAATCTGTTGGCTTCGATTTTTAAGAAGTTTTGGATCACAGAAGAGTTACAACTGTGGCAGGGGAGGTCATTGGTGTGGGTTTTCAGTGATGGGGGATGCATGGTAGGAGGTTCAATTGGGGCATACCTATAAGGCATATGAATGAGTTCAAGTACTCTTGGGGCATTGTCATGGTGGATGGAGATCCACACAATAACTGAAAGAATATAAAATTCCCATCCTGTGGAGTTCTGCCACATTCTCTAATGGGACAGCAAGAATCCCCCATGTACAGGGGCAGTGACTAGTGAAGGAAGATGGACCATGGGCCCTTGATATTGATGACTGTACTTATGAACCTTTTCTTTTGAAATAGAAACTTAGCTTAGTATTACAGGTTGTCTAAGAGTTACTTCCTGAGAGTCTCCTTGTTTCTCAAATGTGGACTATCTAAGCCAAACTCAGAATATGAATGTGTTACCTTTCCCCCAGCATGGGACATGACTCCCTGGGATTAGCCTCCCTGGCTTGGTAGTTGTTACTACCAAGCACCAACTAGCAATGCAACTGGAAAAAGATCTTGACCAAAAGGGGGAAAGGGTAAAGACAAATGAGTTTATATGGCTAAGAGATTTCAAAATGAGTTTGGAGGTCTTTCCACAGGTTATGCTTATGCACATCTCAACAGGATCTCATTGACTGCCACAGTAAATATTGCCTCAAATAGTGGGGCTGTGAGGGCTCTGGAGACATCCAGACACTATAAGAAAGGCTGAAAACTCAGGAATTTGGTGCCCTGCCAATTGGCCCTACATTGGAATTTTTGCTCCCTGGTTTGACAGAGTGGGACTCAGTGTGGTTTCCTTACATATGGCTCTTCTGCCCCCTCTATTTGAACCCATAGTTAGAAGTAGAGTAGATAAGTTTGTGCCCAAGAGACTTAAATATTTTGGCTTTCCATGTGCTAGTTGAGCCCTGAATCTCAACAGAGTTGCAACACCTACCCTCCAGTTCATTGGACTCACCCAGGACAACTAACAAGGAGATGATGATGGACAATGACCATCCCAAGGAACAGAGTGTGTCAATAACTGCAAGCAAGATAGTCCCATCCTTTTGTCCCATGGGATCTAAGCTCCCTCTAAATTAAAGGCAGAGTGGGCATCACCATCCCAGGAACCTCACAATTGGGGAATGAACAATGGACTAGAGTAGATTTATTATTATTCTACTATAATCTTATTGTTATTCTAGCAATGGAAGGACCTTTATCATTGATGTGGAGGTATTGGCCACCAGAGGTTCTGAGCAGAGGGAGAGGGAAAAGTAGGTGTAACATGGGGGCATATTACAGATAACAAGCCATTATAGATCTTGTCATAACATACAAAATTGTGTGGGAGAGAGTTTAAACTATAATGTAAACTATAATACACACTTAGCGGCAATGCTCCAATATGTGTTCATCAATTGTAACAAATGTACCACACTAATGAAGGATGTTATTACTGTGGGAAAGTGTGGGAGGGGTAGAGAGTGGGGCATATGGGAATCCCCTATATTTTTTATGTAATGTTTATGTAATCTAAGTATCTTTAAAAAAATAAAGTATGTTAAAAAACACACACACACAAAAACAGACACTTTCATAGCCAAACACTTATAACAAACACCTATCACATAGATTAGGGGGGAATGAGAGGAGCCTTGGGATGGAGACAAAAATACAGTAAAACAATAAAGGAGATACTTAGTGGGAAAAACAATAAATATTGACTATAGGAAACTTTGTACTGGGAAGGTCATTGATATCATGTCTGCTTTGAGTCATATCCATCCCAGAACAAACTAAATCCAGCTTGGCCTTTACCTGCTAAAATTGTCAGGAAATGAATCTCAATAATTTCCCCTCCCCCAAGATGACTCCCTTGTCTGTTTGTGTATTTTTTGTTTCCTTTTTCTTGCTGGTTGATTTTCAACATCTGCTCGTTGCTTTTGCTCATTGTCTGTTCATTGTTCATTTTTTCTTTAGTAGGCACTGGTAACCGAACTCAGGACCTCCAATGTGGGAGGCAGGCACTCAAATGCTTTGACCACATCTGCTCCCTGTTCATTCTGATTTTGTTCATTGTCTGCTCATTGTTTTTCTTCGTTGTCTGCTCATTGTTTTTGCTTGTTGTTTTCTTCTTGTTTTTGCTTGATGTCTGCTCATTGCCTCCTCATTGTTTGTCTTCTTTAGGAGGCACTGGGAGCCAGACCCAAGACCTCCCATTTGGGAGGTAGGTACTCAACTGCTTGAGCCACTTCTGCTCTCATCAATAAATTTTTAAAGAAGTCATTATTGTTCCTGTTAATTTGACCAGAACCCCATATTGTCCTGTGACCCAACAAAGTTTGCAGAGATCCCCTGGACTCTAACATGCCATGGTTGTGGATGCTTTTTAGCTTGCCACCTTTCTGTGAGGTGACAGTCTTCACTTTTGCTTGGCGCTACTGTTCTTTGGGTGGGTCACAGTACTCCCTACTTTCTGTAGTCCTCACTGTTGTCAGCGCTCCTTCTTATAGCCATCACCAACAACCTCCTCCCCATGAGGTAATGATAGGTCCTTCCATGGAGTTAGGTACATGTTGAAAGTCCATTCTCCCCAGCAGCCTCCATAACTTCCCCTTCCAGGCAGACCAGGACAAATAAAATTGTAATTGACCCCTGGATTTGTCAAGAACCTGAACCATTGAAACAAAATTCCCAACTCTCCTTCCAGTGAGAAAAGGGTGAGTTGGAATAAGGGGGAAATATGACCATTTTATATAAACATCTGTCATAGCTCTAAGAACCAGGCACAAGTTAAAGTCTTCATGCAACTAGCCTAGCACAGATGTGAAACATCCATTACCATCCAATATCATTTATTATGTCAAATCAGCCATGTTCATTTACAAAGGGATCTATGAACAAACTTTCACAAATATATTTGTTCCTGGATTTTTATTCCTGGATCACATTATAAAAACACTCTTTTAGGAACTCCAGTTTGGGAAATTGGGAATTCTAAACTAGGGAATTGCTTTACCTCATTAGATGTTGTCATTGTATGGCTACCTTCAATTCAGATTTGAATTTCACATAAATTGTTTGATGGCCCAGGTCCTTTCTAGTGGCATTCCTTTATTGTATATCTTCAATGGTGAAATAATTTTATCCTCCTGTTTTTCCAGATACAGGGAAAGAAATTGAGTCTGCCACATCTCTAACTAGGAATCAATAATATTTTATCTTATGCAATTTACAGGTGATTTGCTCAGTTACCTTATACAGAAGCTTGTTATTTGCTCCAGAGGATGTAGAATCATTTTATGCTAAGTATAATTCAGTCATAGTAGTTGGGGTTTCCTTATCAGGGAGATTGATTTTTGCCTTGTTATTACTACTTTTTACAGTAATATTAAATTATAGGATTCCAGTAATTGCCAATAGTAAGGTAATATCAAAGAGCTTTTGGCTTAAACTTACAATTTTCTTGATAAAGGAACAGGTTTTTAATTGTTAGGTTCTTTAAGTCTATATCAAATATGAACTAACTTAGCAACATATCTGAAGAGAAGCACAGTCAAGGTGGATGCAAATCCTTTTTAATTTAACTTATTGGTAATAATAGCTTATGCTTGCATGGAATATAATTTGGTACAAAATATATTTTTATAGCATTTTACACTGGAGTAAAGCATAGACATTAATTGCAAGCAGAAACATATAAAAAGATAACATAGACATGTAGAGACATTTAGGAAACATTTAAAACATTCAAAACTTTTTCATGGAAGGACAAGGAACTCAAGAATTCTTTTGATGTATTTTTCTCAGTTGAGCTTTCTTTTTTGCGAGTGGCTAGAAATTAACAGCTACTGCCATACTTTTGGGGTAGGGATAAGAAATGTAAAGACATTTAGGAAACATTTAAAACATTCAAAACTTTTTCATGGAAGGACAAGGAACTCAAGAATTCTTTTGATGTATTTTTCTCAGTTGAGCTTTCTTTTTTGCGAGTGGCTAGAAATTAACAGCTACTGCCATACTTTTGGGGTAGGGATAAGACAACAAGATAAAAAAAGAAGAAATTCCTCATTAAACGTGAACAAGGGTGGTATCCAGAAAAATAATGGATTTTTTTGAGACATGCACAGAATCAGTCAGAAGAGCATTATTTGTAATAGCCAAAAACTGGCTAAATAACTCACTACTAGTGTAATGACTCACCACAGTGAATAAACTGTGCTATATCCATACAATGAAATATTACACAGGCATGGAAGCAAAGGAATTATAGATACACGTAGTAACATGAACAAACTTCCCTGATACAGTATTAGGTAAAATAAGTCTGATAATATTGAGTACATTTTGTATGTATGAGGATGTGTGTGTGTATGTATTTGTATTCCATTTACACAATTTACAATTAATCAGACAGAAAAATTATGGTATTAGAAGTCAACTTATCATTTACCTTTGGGGAGAAGGAACAGGTAATGATTTAGTGAGAGTACAAGGTAGAGGATGTCTTCTGGAGTTTGGCAATGGTCTCTTTTTTGAGCTGGATTGATGTAACAATGGTGTGTTTTTATATTGTTATAATCCATTCTCTTGCCCATTTATTTTGGGCACGTTCTACATAGATGTTACATATTTTTAAAGCGTTTAAACAACGCTCCTCGAAAAAAAAAATGAAAAGAGAACAGGGATTTGGGGGCAGGACATTCTGATTTCAAATCCTGAATCTGACAGTCATTGGGTTCTGTGCCCTTTGTAAAACAGTGTTTTATATAACTATCTGGGATTTTGTCATATGGATTTAATTAGATTACATAAAACAAGTACTTTTTATTTAATACTATTCACAATAAAATGAATATAAGTTAATTCACTATTTAAAAAATTTATTGAAGTATGTCACTCATACATAAACATACATAAACAATAAGGCTATAGCAATAGTTATGAACTTACAAAACAAGCATACAAAACATCGTACAGGGCTCTCATACCTCACCCTACCACCAATACCTTGGATTTTTGTGAAACATTTTTAACTAATGATGGAAGAGCATCCTCAAAATATTACTACTAAGAAAAGTATCTTACATTTGGTGTATTTTCCCCCAACCCACCCTATTATAATTATTATTATTATGTCATTTATACATCAACATACATGAACAACAATATGCGTATAGTAAAAACTTGCAAAGCAAACATGCATAAGATCATACAGTGGTCCCATACATCAACCTACCACCAACACCTTATATTGTTGTCAGATATTTGTTACAAATTATGAAAGAATATCGTCAAATCTTACTACTAACTATAGTCCATATCTTACGTTTGGTGTATTCTTCCCTCAACCCACCCTATCACTATTTTTTAAAATATATTTTTATTACAGCAGTTGTGAACTTACAAAAAACAATCATGCACATGTGCAGAATTCCCATACATTTCTCTATCAACACACCACACCAGGGTGGAATATTCATTACAGATTATGAGATAATATCATCAGACTATTACCACTAACCATGGTCCATAGCATACATTTGGCACACTTTTTCCATTCTCTCCCATGATCAACACAATCCATCTTTAGCATAGATGCATGAATATTACAGTATTGCTGTTAATCACAGTCCATAGTTCACTCCAGTTGTGTTATTCCCAGGCTTCTCCACATTCCTACCACCCTGCAATAGTGACATACATAAGCTCTAGCTCACAAAGGACACTCTTGCGTCTGTACCATCAACCACAATTCTCATCCACCTCTTTACTGTGTTATTCAGTCCCTAGGTTATTCTTTAGCTTTCTTTCGATTGACATTTATATCCCTAGACTACCTTTCCAGTCACATTCCCATTTACAAACCAGCTGTTACTCACTATAATGTGTTACCATCAACTCTACACATTTCCACACTTTTACTGTAAAGTTAATTAAAACTTCTACTTACATTAAGCATCAGCAGTCCAACTCAGTCCTCATCCTATCTCCTCTAAGAATCCACCACCTACCACCAGGTCTTGAAGATGTTTTCCTACATTTTCTTATGGTTCTTGCTTATATATTTAGATTTTTTTTATCCATTTTGAGTTAATTTTTGTAGAAGGTATGAGATAGGGGTCTTCTTTCTTTATTTTGGTTATGGATGTCCAGTTCTTTCAGCACTTTTGTTGAATGGGCAATTCTGCCAGAGCTGAGTGGGCTTGACAGGCTTGTCAAAAATCACATGACCATAGATGTGAGGGTCTGTTTCTAAATCATCAATTTAGTTCTATTGGTCTATGTGTCTGTCTTTATGCCAGTACCATGCTTTTTTTTTTTTTTAACACTGTAGCTAGGTAATATGATTTAAAGTCCAGAAGTGAGAGCCCTTCAACTTCACTTTTCCTTTTTTAAGATGTTTCTGGCTATTCAGGACCTCTTACCTTTCCAAATAAATATGATAATTGTCTTTTCTATTTATTTAAAAAATGCTGGTGGGATTTTTATCAGGATTGCATTGAATCTGTATATCAATTTGGGTAGAATTAACACCTTAATGATATTGAGTCCTTAATCCGCGGGCATGGAAGATGTTCTTCCAATTATTTAGGTCTGTTTAAATTTCTTTTAACAATGCATTGTAGCTTTATGAATACCAGTGCTTTACATTGTTGATTAAGTTTATTCCTAAATACTTGAATCTTTTAGTTGCTATTGTAAATGGAATATTTTTTCCTGACTTCTTCCTCAGATTGCACATTACTAGTGTCTTTTACAGTCTATTTCATCTGATATAAGTATAGTGACATTTTTGTTTGTTTGTTTGTTTGTTTGTTACTGCATGCATGGAATAGCTTTTTCCAGTCTTTCATTTTCAATCTATTGGTATCCTTGGGTCTTAGATGAATATCTTGCAGACAGCATATAGGTGGCTCATATTTTCTTATTCGTTCTGCCAGTATATGTCTTTTGATTGGGGAGTTTAAACCATACTATACTATATAGTATACTATTACTGTAAAAGCAGTTCTTATTTCACTATTTTGACCTTTGGGTTTTATCTGTCATATTTTATTTTCACCACTCTTTTGACAAATTTTACTTACTTTTACTGATATAATCTTCATTTCTAGACTCTCTCCCAAGCCTGTCTCTCCTGCCTTTTCTTTTCACACTGTAGCATGCCCTTTAGTATTTCCTTGCTGGTTTCTTGGTTACAAACTCATTCAGGTTCTGTTTATTTGTGAATATTCTAAACTCACCCTTATTTCTGAAACACAATCTTGCCAGATATAAGATTCTTGGCTGGAAGTTTTTCTCTCGCAGTGTCTTAGCTATATCATACCACTGTTTTCTTGCCTCCACGGTTTCTGATGAGTAATTGGCTCTTAATCTTATTGGGTATCCCTTATATGTTATGCATTTCTTTTTTCTTGCTGCTCTCAGAAATCTCTTTGTCTTTGGCATTTGACATTCTGAATAGTATGTATCTCAGAGTTGGTCTATTCAGATTTATTCCGAAGGTAGTACATTGTGCTTCTTGGATAAGGATATCTATGTCCTTCAATAGGGTTGGGAAATTTTCTACCATTATTTCTGTAAATATTCCTTCTGTCCCTTTTCATTTCTCTTCTGCTTCTGTGACACCCTTGACACATATGCTTGCACATATCTTGCTGTCATTAATTCCCTGAGACCTTGTTCAATTTTTTCCATTCTCTTCTTTATCTATTCTTTTGTATGTTCACTTTTGGAGGCCATTTCTTCAAGCTTACCAATCCTTTCTTCTGCCTCCTCAAACCTGCTGTTATATGATTCCAGTGTATTTTTAATTTCATTTATTGTGCCTTTCATTCTTGTAAGAGCTGCTATTTTTTATGTATTCTTTCAAATTCTTCTTTGTACTCACCCAATGTCTTCTCAATATCCTTATTCTCTTTAGCCATCTCATTGAATTTATTAAGGAAACTTATCTGAATATCTATAATTAGTTGTCTCAACTCCTTTATGTTATTTGGATGCTTATCTTGTTCCTTTAACTGGGCCATATCTTCCTGTTTCTTGGTATGGATTATAATTTTTTGTTGGTGTCTAGGCATCTGGCTTACTAGATGTATTTATTCTGGGTGTAGTTTCACTCTTTAGTTTAGTGCTTTCTCCTTTGCCAAAGGTAGGGACAGAGCCACAGTCATGCAGGCCTAGAATGTAGTTTCCCAGAGAGGCTGATGAAGCTTCAATCCCCTATCTCCCCTGCCTGTGGTGGGGATGGAGCTGCAGGTGTGGGC
>PVKH010030909.1:0-12524 GCA_004027955.1 Chaetophractus vellerosus
CTGATCTGGAGATTCAACACAGGGACACAGGAAAGCTGAGACTGAAACATGCCTGTGGAAAGATGGGCTATCGCCATCTGCTGGCAGATCTGGAGACTGCATGGACAAAAATTGTGCTCTCTGTATCCAACCCCTGGGAGAAAATCTGCACCCCACTAGTGAGTCTCTGGCCTGATTTTGAAAGCTTAAACTGGGCAATTTTAAAGATTGAGAATAAGTTGAACCAAATACCAAAGAAGAGCTGTGGGAAAAAAAAACAACAATGGTCGAGAGAGAAATTGGCCACCAGTGTAAATTCACCAACATATTCAGATGACTAGACATCAACAAAAAATTAAACGCTATATAGGAAACAGGAAGAGATGGCCCAGCCAAAAGAAAAAACAAGTATCCTCAAGAGATAGGGGATTTAAGACAACCAGTGATAATCACATGACTCTCATAAATCACTTCAAAGATTTTAAAGAAAATATGACTAAAGAAGTAAAGGATACCAAGAAGACTCTGGGAAAGCATAAAGAACAATTTGAAAGCCTGTAAAGAAAAATAACAGACCTTATGGAAACGAAAGACACAATGGATGAGATTAAAAATACATTAGAGGCACATAGGAGCAGATTTGAAATGCTTGAAGACAGAATTGTGACTTTAAAGGCAGAACATCTGAACTGGAAAAGACAGGAGAACAGAAAGAGAAGAGAACGGAAGAAATGGAACAGTCTCAGGGAACTGAATGACAACACGAAACAAACAAACATTCGCATGAGGGAGAAGAGAATGGTAAAGACGCAGAAAGAATATTTGAGGAAATAATGACTGAACACTTCCCAACCCATATGAAGGACATAAATATCAATATCCAAGAAGGATAATGCACCCCAAACAGAATAAATCTGAATGCACCTACCCCACGGCACCTACTATTCAGAATGACAAATATCAGAGATAAAAAGAGGATTCTTTTTTTAACTAATCAGTTTTATTGATACATATTAATAAAGCATACAATTTATCCAAAGAAAGAGAGGGTTCTGAAAGCAGCAAGAGAAACAAAGCATCACATACAAGGGAGACTCGATAAGATAAGTGCTGACCTCTCATCAGAAACCATGGAGGAGAGGAGAAAGTGGTATGATGTATTTAAGGTACTGAAAGAGAAAAACTGCCAGCTAAGAATTCTGTATCCGGCAAAGCTGTCCTTCAAACATGAGGGTGCGGGAAGCAGATGTGGCTCAAGCGATTGGGCTCCTGTTTACGATATGGGCTTGGTTCCTGGTGCCTCCTAAAGAGAAGATGAGAAGAGAAGACAAGCAGACACAGAAGAACATGCAGTGAATGGACACAGAAAGCAGACAGCGAGCACAAGCAGCAAGTGGGGGGAGGGAATAAATTAAATAAAATAAATCTTTAAAGAAAAAAATGAGGGTGAGTTCGAAGTCTTCACGAACAAAAACTGATTGAATATGTTACCAAAAGACCAGATTTACAAGAGATACTAAAGGGGGTGCTGCAGCCTGAAAGGAAAAAACAGGGTGAAATTTGGAGAAAAGTTTAGAATTGAAGATTATTAGGAAGGCAGACAATAGAACAGTATGACAACACAGTCTGAAGGAGAAAATGGATGAAGTGAGTAATACCTTTACAGTAATCACACTGAATGTTAATGGATTGAACTCCCCAATCAAAAGACATAGGCTGATAGGACAGATAAAAAAAATATGAGCCGTCTATATGTTGTCTGCAAGAGACCCACCTCAAGGCTAAGGACACAACCAGGTCAAAAGTGAAAGATTGGAAAAAGGTATCCCATGCAAATAGTAACCAAAAAAGAGCTGGAGTCAACCAGATAAATGTAAAATAACAATATTATAGTATATGAACAATAATTACTCAGTGCAACTAGCAAGTTGTTCCTGTGATCAGTATTCTGTAAGTTTCTTTGTACAAAATAAACACTTGTTTTTAATTGAAGAGGACTGGAGAAGAGATATATTTTTGGATACTTCATTTTTCTTTACCCCTTTTTATACATACTTGTTAATTAAAATAATCCATCTGGATTAATAATTATTTAGCATGACTACTGTTGAAAAGAGATTTTGAGTTTTCTGCCTCATAAAATTATGAGTGGGCATACTGCCATTCCAATAAGATGTGAAGAATTCCCAAACAGGAATTTGATTATCTAGAAAGAATTATGGCCTAAATGGAAATTAAACAACTAAAACAATAATTAATTTCATTCTTAGAGATTATTATGTCCAATAGTTAGAGCTGTAATATAAAAATTAGAATTATGTTATAATTAATTTCTATTATATTAGAATTATTATTTACATTTATAAATGTTTGTTGCTATACTGTCTATTTCTTATCATTGATTGTATTAAATCGAACCTGGCCTTGCACTCTCTCAAAATTTGTAATTTCTTTCAATCTACTTTTCTATTTTATTTTATAATTTTACAATAAAGTTCTTTTTAACAGCTAAAAAAAGAAAAAGCCACTGATTATACACTTTGGATAGATCATATGGTATGTGAATATATCGCAATAAAACTCCTTAATAAACAAATAATTGTGCAAGAATAGTCAGAAATAGCAGTTATGTACAGCAGGGGAAACAGAGAGATTGAGAGGGGAGGAATTTCCTTGTTTGTTTGTTGTTTATTATTATTATGAAAATAATGAAAATGCTTTAATAATGATTGAAGTGATGAAGGCACAACCATGTGCTTATACCAGATACCATTGATTGGACTCTTTGGATAAATTGTATGCTCTATTAATACGTACCAATAAAATTGATTTGTTTTAAAAAAAATAGGGTGGGTTGGGGGAAGTACACCAAATGTAAGATATGGACTACAGTTAGTAGTAATGTTTTGACGATGCCCCTGCATAGTTCGTGACAAATGTGATGACTGTTTTGTAAGTTCACGACCTTTACTATGCACTTACTGTTTAAGCATGTTCATGTGTGATGATGAACTTCAATAAAAAATTTATTTTAAAAAATAGCGGAAACTGTGGGGTGTGGCTACATGGGAATTCCTTATACTTTCAGTGTAATTTTTCTATAAATGTAAATCTAAAACTTCTCTAAAAATAAAGTTTATTATTACAAAAAACAAAAAAAAACTTAAGGAGTTCGTCACCAGTAGACCTGCCCTAAAGCCAAGCTAAAGCAAGTTCTTCAGACTGAAAGGGAAGGACATGAGACAGTAGAGCAGAGCCACGTAAAGAAATAAATACCTCCGGTAAAAGTAAACATATGGGTAGTTATAAATGCCAGTGCTACTGTATTTTTTTTGGTATGTGACTCCACTTATTACTTCTTACAGATTCTAGAATGCAAATGTCTAAAAAGTAATGATAAATCTATGGCTTTGGCATATGACACTTAGAAGGATATAATTTATAAGGAGTACGATAAAAAGGTGAGGGTACAGAGAACTAAAGAAACTGTGTTTGTGTTTGCTATTGAAGTTAAGTTGGTATCAAATCAAACATGATTGTTATAAATTTAGGATGTTAAGGTTAAGCCCCAAGATAACCACAAAGAAAATATGTGAAAAACATATACAGAAGGAAATGAGAAAGGATTTAAATTGTAAACTATAAAAATCAAATAAACATGAAAGTAGGCGTTAACAGAAGAATTGAGGGACAAAAAGGGTATAAAACTTGCCAAGGGAAGCAAATGTGGCTCAAGCAATTGAGCTCTCACCTACCACATGGGAGGTCTGTGGTTTGATTCCCGGTGTCTCCTAAAGAAGATAGCAAGCTGGTGTGACAGGCAGGCATGGCAAACTGACACAACAAGATGCCCCAACAAGAGACACAAGGAGAAATAACATAATGAGAAACACAACAAAGCAAGGAGCAGAGGTTCCCGGTGCCTCCTAAAGAAGACGAGAAGACAGTAAGCTGATGTGACGGGCAGACACGGCAAGCTGACGCAACAAGATGTTGCAACAAGAGATACAAGAAGAAAAATACCTAATGAGAGACACAACAAAGCAGGAAACGGGGGTGGCTCGAGCGATTAGGTGCCTCCCTCCCACATTGGAGGTCCTGGATTCGGCTCCCGATGCTTCCTGAAGAAACAAAGGCGAACAGACATAGCAAGTGTAAAACAACACGGGAGTGGGGAGAGACAAATAAATAAAATAAACCTTTAAAAAAAAAAGTCTTGTCAAGACCTAATTTACTTTAAAGTAAAAGGATTAAATTCTTCAATCAAACAGCAGACATTGGCAGGGTGGATAAAAAGCATGTCCCAACTATATGCTATTTTTGAGAGACTCATCTTAAATATGAAGACACAAGTAGATCGAAAATGAAAAGATGGGGGAAATACACCGTGTAAATAGTAACCAAAAGTGAACTGTACTAATACCAGATAAAATAGACTTAAAATCAAAACCTGAATTGAGGGGAAAAGAAGGTCACCATATACTGGAAAGTGGGTCAATGAGACACAACAACTACAAATATATATATGCACCTAACCAGCAGGGCCCCAACATATCTGAAGTAACTACCGACAGGTTTGAGGAGGGAATTGAGGAACCTGCACTAAGAGTCCGAGACTGCGTTACTCCACTTTCGATTAAGGGTCGAGCATCTGGACGGACATCAGTGAGGAACCGGAAGACAGACGATCCGCTAACCAGCTGGAACTAACACGTTTTGTACACTGAACCCGAACCCAAACCCAACAGCAGCAGAGTCCACATTCTTTTCTGGGGCCAGTGGGTCAATCTCCAGGATAGACCGTATATTAGGTCACAAAACAAGCCTCAATAAATTTTAAAATGCTGACCTCGTGCAACATATCCTCTCTGACCACAAGGGAATGAAGTGACAGGGGCAAATGGAAAATTCACAAATATGTGGACATTAATCAACACACTGTTCAGCAAGGGGTCAAAGAAGAAATCACAAGGGAAGTCAGGAAATATCTTTAGGTGAATGAAAGCAAGTACACAACATACATGTGTGAGCAACATATATGGGAACTCTAATTTCTGCATGATTTTTCTGTAAGCCTACAACTTCTCTAATAAAAAAAAATCAGAGAGTTAACCTCATAGCTGTAATATCTAGAAAAAGAAAAGCAAAGTCAACCCGAAGTGAGGAGAAGGAAGGAAATAACAAAGATTAGAGCAAAGATAAATGAAATTGAGAATAAAAAACAATAGAAAGAATCACTAAAAGAAAATGTTGGTTCTTTGAAAGGGAAGAAAATTGACAAACCTTTAACTAGATACACTGTCAAAAGAGAGAGAGAGAAGACACAAATAACTAAACTAAGAAATGAAAGGGGGGACATTACTACCAACCCACAGAAATAAAAAGGTTTATAAAAGGATATGATGAACAACTGTACACCAACAAATTTGAAAACATAGATAAAATGGACAAATTCCTAGAAAAACACAAACTATCTATACTGTCTCAAGAGGAAACAGAAGATCTCAACAGACCAATAACAAGTATAGATTAAATCAGTAATCAAATCATCCCAACAAAGAAAAGTCCAGGAAAAGATGGTTGTACTGGTGAACTTTACCAAACACTCCAAGAATTAACACCAATCCTGCTCAAACTCTTCCCAAAAATAGAGGAGGAGAGAACACTTTCTAACCCATTCTACGAGGCCACTATCACCCTAAAACAAAGTCAGATAAAGATACTGTAATGGTTTGCATTTGAATTAATTATGAATTCCAAAAATATAAATTAGATTATGTTTGTAAGCTCATCTGTTCATCTGGGCATGATTAAGCTATGAGTAGGGCGTTAATTGCCATGTCAGTGAGATGTTGAGCCCCACCCCTCGGTGGGGGTGGTCTCAAGTAGAAGCAGAGATTGGAGAGAAGCAGAGAGGAGATTTGGAGAAGGAGATTTGAGAAGCAGTTCTGATGTTGGAGTGGGCCGATCGCCGGATAGGCTACAGCTGGCCTTGTGGAGAGACGCAACGCATAGAAAGCCTCATCGTCTACAGCTGAACTCGTGAAGGAAACAGAAGCTAAGCCCGGAGAGAAACGCAGCCCCGGGAACAGAGGAACCCGGAAGCCTGAACCCTGGAGACGTCGGCAGCTATCTTATTCCAACACGTGGACTTGGGTGAGGGAAGAACTTTATGCTTTGTGGCCTG
Source organism: Chaetophractus vellerosus (assembly GCA_004027955.1). Taxonomy (NCBI): domain Eukaryota; kingdom Metazoa; phylum Chordata; class Mammalia; order Cingulata; family Chlamyphoridae; genus Chaetophractus; species Chaetophractus vellerosus. The sequence continues at coordinate 6,167 of PVKH010030909.1, forward strand.
GTAACTGTAAGCTTCTACCCCAAATAAATACCCTTTATAAAGACCGACCAATCTTTGGTATATTTCAAAAGGCACGCCTTTGGCTGACCAAAACAGATACCACAACAAAAGAAAATTACAGACCAATATCCCTTATGAATGTAGATGCCAAAAACTTTAACAAAATACAAGTTAACCGAATACAACAGCATGTTAAAAGAATTATACACCATAATCATGTGGGATTTATCCCAGGTATGTAAAGGTGGCTCAACATAAGAAAATCAGTTAATGTAATATACCACATGAATAGAACAAAGCAAAAAAAAAAAAAAATGGTGATCTCAATTGACGCAAAAAAGGCATTTGACAAAATCCAACATCCTTCAGGACAAAAACACTCAGAAAACTAGGATTGGAAGGGAACTTTCTCAACCTGATAAAGGGCGTTTATGAAACACCCACAGCAAATACCATACTCAGTGGAGGAAGACTGAAAGCTGCCCCCCAAGTTCAGGAACAAGACAAGGTACCCTCTGCTGCCACTGTTACTCAGCATTGTCCTGGGAGTTCCAGCAGAACAATCAGGCAAGAGAAAGAAGTAAAATGCACCCAAGTTGGAGAGGAAGAAATAAAACTTTCCCTATTTGTAGATGACGTGATCTTATGTATGGAAAATCCTGAAAAATCCACAACAAAGCTACTAAAGTTGATACATAAATTCACCAAATTGGGAAACAAAATCAATACACTAGAATCAGTAATGTTTCTATACACTAGTAATGAGCACTCTGGAGAGGAAATTTCTCTTTAATTCCATTTATAATAGCAACTAAAAGAATGAACTATATAGGGATAAATCTAACCAAGGATGTAAAGGACTTGTTCACAGAAATCTACAAAACTTTGCTAAAAGAAACCAAAGAAGACCTAAGTGGAAGGACAATCTATGTTTATGGACTGGAAGACTAAATATTGTTAAGATGTCAATTCTACCCAAAGTGCCTTACAGAATCAAGGCAATCCCAATCCCGACAGCCTTCTTTACAGAAATGGAATGGCCAATCAAATTTATATGGAATGGAAAGGGGCCTCAAATGGCCAAAACCATCTTGAAAGAGAAGAATGAAGTTAGAGGACTCACCCTTCCCGATTTTAAAACTTGTTACAAAGCCAAGGTAATCAAAACAGCATGGTACTGGCACAAGGACAGACAGACCAATGGAATAGACTGAGAGTTCCCAAACCAATCCTCACATCTATGGCCAATTGATTTTTGACAAGGTGCCAAGTCCCCTCAATAGGAAAAGAACAGTTTCTTCAACAAGTGGTGCTGGGAGAACTGGACGTCCACATGCAGAAGAATGGAGGGGGGCCCCAACCTCAGACCAATACAAAGATAACTCAAAATGGATAAAAGACTTAAATATAAGAGTCAAAATCCTAAAACTCCTAGAAGAAAACACAGGGAAGCATTTTCAGGACCTTGTATCAGGCAGTGGTTTTTTAGACTATACCAAAAGCATGCCCAACAAAAGAAAGAATAGATAAATGGGACTTCATCATAATTTAAAACTTCTATCCATGAAAGAATTTCATTATAAAAGTAAAGAGACAGAATGTGAGAAAATATTTAGAAACCACATATCTGATAAGGGTTTAATATCTATAGCAGTTTGATATTTTTATGAATTCCAATAATAGATATTGGATTACGTTTGTGAACTGGTCTGGGCATATTAGATTGTATTGGATTCAGAGGTTCCACTTTTGCTTGATTAAATAATGATTAAGGCTTTGATTGGGGCACATCAGTAGGACAAGGCACAGGAGTTAGTTGGAGTTTTGAGCTGGAGCCCCAGGAAGTAAACACACAGAGAAGCAGACACGTTAGACATGGCAGAGGCCCTGGGAAGAGAGATGAGCCGTCTGCGTGATAGTTTACAGCTGAGCTTGTGGAGAGACCACAGCAGCTGAGCTCAGAGAGGAGCAAGCCCCGGGAGAGAGATGAGACTTATCTCTGCCTACAGCTGATATTGGAAGAAGCTGGGACCCACAGAGCCAAGAGAGGAAGAGGGAGGTTGAGCCCTTGCAGGTGTTGGCAGCCATCTTGCTCCAACACATGGCTACAGACTTTGGTGAGGGAAGTAATTTACTTCTTTTTTTTTTTTTTAGGCCAGTAAAAAGAATTTATTTGGGAAATGGGGGAAAGAACAGAGCTTTCTGAGAAATGGAAGAGAAAGATGGAAATACACACCAAGATTTGGTGTGGGCCTCTCTAGGCAGAGAGAGCCAGTAATTTACTCTATGGCCTTGCCAGTGTAAGCATCTACCCCAAATAAATACCCTTTATAAAAGCCAACGGAGTTCTGGTATTTTGCATCAGTACCCCTTTGGCTGACTAATACAATATCCACAATATATAAAGAAAGTCTACAACTCAACAACAAAAAGGCAAACAACCCAATTTAAAAATGGGCAAAAGACTTGAATAGATGTTTCTCCAAACTAAAGAAGAAAGACACAGGGCCCACAGACACATGAACAGATATTCAAAACCAACAGTCTTTAGGGAAATGCAAATCAAATCATATAATGAGATACCATTTCACATCCACTACTAAGGCTGCTATTTTTAAAACTCAGAAAATAACTGCTGGTGGAGAGCATGCTGAAGCAGGTACAGCTGCCCGCTGTCTGTGGCATGCAGAAGGCGCAGCTGCTGTCGAACCGTCCAGCGGTACCTCCAAAGTTACGTGTAGAATTATCACATGACATGACAATCCCACTTGTAGGTATATACCCAGAAGAACTGAAAGCAGGGACTCAGATATTTGCACACTGGTGTTCATTATTCACAATAGTCAAATAATGGAAGTAACCCAAGTGTCCAACGATCAATGAATGGATAAATAAAATGTGGTATATACAAATGATGGAATATTATTCAGCCATAAAAAGGAACGAATTTCTGATACATGAGACAATATGGATGAAACTTGAAGACATCATGTTGAGTAAAATAAGCCAGACACAAAGGGACAAACATTGTATGATCTTACTTATATGAAGGAATTGTAATATGCAAATTTACAGGGGCTGGGGTGGGGTAGGGAATAGGGAATTAATGCTTAATTGGTACAGAATTTCTGTTTGGGGTGATGGAAAAGCTTTTTGTGTTGGTAGCAGAATATTGTGAATGTAATTAACACCACTGAATTATATATTTAAATGTGATTAAAAGGGGAAATTTTAGGTTTTACATATATTCTAGAATAAAATTAAGAAAAAAACACTATAGACCTATACAACACAATTAACCTAATGTAAATTATGGACTATAATTAATAGTATAACAACATTGTTTCATCAGTTGTAACAAAGGTACCACACTAATGCAAAGTATTAATAATAGGGAAAACTAGGGAAGCAGATGTGGTTCAAGCAATTGGGCTGCCATCTACCATTATGGGAGGTGCAGGGTTCGATTTCCGGGGCCTCCTGATGAAGGCGAGCCAGCCCACATGGAGTGCTGGACTGAGGAGAGAGCTGGTGCAGCAAGATGACGCAACAAAAAGAGACACAGAGGAGAGACAGTAAGAGACGCAGCGGACCAGGGAGCTGAGTTGGCGCAAGAGATTGAGCACCTCTCTCCACTCCAGAAGGTCCCAGGATTGGTTCCTGGTGCTGCCTAAAGAGAAGACAAGCAGACACAGGAGAGCACACAGAGAGCAGACAGCAAAAATAGATAAATCTTAAAAAAAGAATAATAATAGGGAAAACTGCGTGTGGGGGGTATATTGGAACTGTATTTTCTGCATGATTTTTCTGTAAACCTACAACTTCTCTAATAAAAAATAAAACACTTAAGTGGGGCGGGGGGAGCTAGTGTAGTACTGGCATAACAACAGACTTCCTCACCAATGGAATATAACTGGGTGTCCAGAAATAAAGCTTCTATAATCTATATATAATCTCTCTATATATATATAATCTATATGTAATCTATATATAGTCTATATATAATCTATAGCCAACTAATTTCCAACAAGCATACCAGGTCCATTCAATGAGGAAAAGAACAGTCTCCTCAACAAATGGTTTTGAGAAAACTAGATGTCCCCACGTAAAAGAAAGTAATTGGACCTCACACCACATACCTAAATTAACTCAAATGGATCAAAGGCCTAATATAAGACCAAAAACTATAAAATCCTTATAAGTATACTTAGGGAAATCTTTGTGACTTGGGATTTGGCAATGGGGTCTTAGATATAACATCAAAAGAAAAAAACTGATAAACTGGATTTCATCAAAATTTAAAACTTTTGTGCAGGAAAGAAAGTGAAAAAACTTACAGAATAAGCAAAAATAGTCGCAAACCACATATCCGATAAAGGCTCAATATCCACAATGTATTAAGAAACTCCTAGAACTCAACAGCAAAGAGACAAATAACCCAATTCTAAAATGGGCAAAAGACATGAATAGACATTTCTCCAAAGAAGAAATACAGATGGCCAACGAGTACATGAAAAAATTCTCATCATTAGTCATTAGGGAAACGCAAACCAAAACCACATTGAGACACCACTTCACACCCTCTAGGATGGCCATCATGAAAACGCAAAATAAGTGTTGGAGAGGATGTGGAGAAATTAGAACCTTCATGCATTGCTGACAGGAGTGTACACTTGCGCAGCTGCTGTGGAAAAGTCTGGCAGTTCTGCCAAAAGTTAAGTATAGAATTAGCATGTGACTTGGCAATTCCACTTCCAGGTTCACGCCCAAAAGAACTGAACGCTCGGACTCGAACAGGTATGTGTGCACCGATGTCCATCACAGCTTTATTCACAATAGCCCAGAGCTGGAAGCAGCCCAAGTGTCCACCAACAGATGACTGGATAAACAAAATGTGGTCCATCCGTACGATGGAATATCATTCAGCCATAAAAAGGAATGAAGTTCTGACGCCTGCTTCTACACGGATGAATCGTGAAGACATTATGCTGAGTGAAATAAGCCAGACACAAAAGGACAAACACTGTATGATTCCACTTACATGAAATATCTAGAATAAGCAAATCCATAGAGACAGAAAGTACATTAGAGGGTACCAGGGGCCACGGGGCAAACGGAACAGGAGTTATTGCTTCTCTCTGGAAACTGTGGTGGGAGTTACACATCACTGAGAATGTAATTAATAACTGTACACTTAAAAATGGTTAAAAATGGCCACACACCAAAAAAATCCCTGCTGTGCTGGAGATAATATTCTAGAGAAACAGTAACCCCGTCAACAAGTACACTCCCGTGAGAGGACAGTGGGTGGGGGCCTTACCCCGCCCCGAGAGGCCACGTCTGAGCACGGGCTGGAGGACGGCGAGCGAGGGAGCGCGGGCGGTCGGAGGGGTGCAGGCAGGCTGGGGCGCTCCGGGCCGGACTCGGGCAAACCTCGGGCCGCCTGCGCCAGGGCGCACCCTCTGAACCCCCATGACGTCCGTTCCAAGACTAGGGCCATTGCGCGCGGGACCTGGAAGCTGTGCGCCATGGGCGCACGTTGCAAGACGTGCCGCCCCGGCCGCAGAGCTGCCAAAGGAGGCTGCGGCGCGCACGGGGCGCCCCCAAACACCTGGGCGCAGACACTGCCGCGGCCGCGAGGGGGCGCGATGTACCCAGCATCGGTCGAGGGGGCTCTGCGCTGGGAGGGGCTCCAGGCGCACCACGGCCCACGTAGCCCATCCGAGGGCCCCGGCCCGACCCCACCGCCCGGCCCAGGGAACACGGCCCTTGGAAGCTACTTCCTCCTTTGCAAACAGACCCCCTCGTGCAGGTGTGTCATCCCCAGGACGGGCCACAAGAGGCCTGGAGACGGGTGCACCCAGGAGGGAGGGGCACGGCCGGGCACGTGGCGAAGCCCCACTGAAAGGGCAGTCACTCATGTCCTGATATAGGGAGGCCCCTGGCTCCTCCGAGAGCTGCAGATCCTCAGCGTGCTGTGAACCAGGCCCTGGGGAATCCAACCTCAGCCCCCACTCCTGAGGCTCAGCAGTCAGAGGAGGGCTTACAAATGGGGAAACTGAGGCCCAGGCCCAAGACGCTTGCCTGCCCCAGGGCACATGGCTCCAGCACGCCCAGGGAAGGTCCCTTTCCCCCACATACAGACCCCTTTTCTGAGCTGACCTTGGTTTTCTGCTCCAGCCGAAGACCCCAGGGCCCAGGGTCTTCCATCCAGAGCCTCCTGAGAGCAAGCCCCTCTCCTCCCGCCTCGCCCACCTTCCCTCAGGGCGAAGGGCCGAGGGCAATGTGGGTCTCCACCCTCCATACCTGGGAATCTCCGTGGGCCCCCTGCCCAGTGCTGGGCCCAGAAGGATAGGGC
>PVKH010030910.1:0-12300 GCA_004027955.1 Chaetophractus vellerosus
AAAAAAAAAAAAAAAAAAAAAAAAAAAAAAAAAAAAAAAAAAAAAAAAAAAAAAAAAAAAAAAAAAAAAAAAAAAAAAAAAAAACCCAAAACAGAAAAGAAACAAACAAAAAAACTTGATGATAAGAAAAACTCAAATAATAGGCAAAGCCCCATTTTCCATAGCAAAAATCCACAAAACTTCTTTTGATAAGCTTGAATATATAATTAAAATGTGTATGCAATTTGTATACAATGTATGTAATACAGGCAAATGTTAAAGTATTTAACTTATTAATTCAGTTGTATATACATACGTTACATTAAATATATGATACATAATTTAGCAGTGTTACTATTTTCTGCTTATATTTCCTGAAACAATTAGATACCAACTCTTTATTTGAATCCTTACATTATTGATTTTGACTTCACTTTCAGGTATCTGACGCAGTTTTCCACACCACTTCACCTTTACCTCATTCTAAATTACTTCAGATACAGCACTTAAAACTTAAAAAAAAAAATTTTTTTTAAGATACTTAGATTACATAAATGTTACATAAAAAACATAAGGGATTTCCATACCTGCCCCCTACTCCTCCTGCACTTTCCCACATTAACAACATCCTTCATTAATGTGGTACATTTGTTACAATTGGTGGACATATATTGGAGCATTGCCACTAAGTGTGGATTATAGCTTACATTATGGTTTAAACTCTCTCCCACACCACTTTGTAATTATGACAAGACACATAATGGTCTGTATCTGTCATCGCAGCGTCTTTCAGGACAATTCCAATGTCCCAAAAATGCCCCCATGTTACACCTATTTTTCCCCTGTTTCCCCCCTCAGAACCTCTGGTGGCCACTGCCTCCACATCAATGATAAAAGTTCTTCCTTTACTGGAATAACAGTAAGTTTATAGTGGAATAACAGTAAGTCTTACTCTAGTCCGTTATTCATTCCCAATCCTGAGGATTCAGGGATGGTGATGCCCACTCCACCTCTATTTGAAAGGGAGAGATATAGCACTTTTTGAATCTGTGTATCACATCACATTTTAATATTAGAACTTACAAATAATTTGTCCTCTAAGGATATATTTGTGATCTCTACAACTTACAAGGATATCCAAACACTGCAGTTGTGAAATTTATACCACAGGAAAAAAACGGCAAAACCATGTTAAAAATCATCTTCTCTTTTTAAAACCAAATATATCCTGTGATTTTTAGAAGCGTTTAGAGCCAGTATTGAACTGAATTGTTTTTCAGAATAAAGTAATTGAGAGAAAGTGCTGTGATATACTTTTTAAGAACTTGAGAAGGAGTTTTGTCTTTCTTGAGTGATAACTTTGGGGAAAAATCTTTCCTTATAATTGGGCATATATAGCAATATGTGAATATTGTAGGTGACATGAAAAAAATAATGGGATGGTGTGATGGAGACTGTTGGAATGGAGAAGAGATAGTCATGCAAAATCCTGAACAACACATGCTCCAGGCAGAAAGAATAGTACTCACAGAATCTCTGAGATGGAGTGAGTTTTGTAGTGTTAGGAAGTGTTAAGTGTTTTGTAGTGTTAAGAGAGGGCCCTTGTGCTTGGAGTGAATGAAGTTTGAAAATATTAGGAGATGAGGTTGGAGAGCTAGGGCCCAGATCATAAAACAAGATGAAGTTATACAGTTTAGATTTTATTCTAATTGCTATGGAAGCTTTTGAACTAGGAGAGTGATATGACCAGGTGTGAGATTGTGTGTGTTTGTGTGTGTGTGTGAGTGTGTTTGTTTGTGAATGCTGCATTGTGGAGAACAAAATAATGGAGATAGGGTGAAGAGGACAATTGTAAGAGCCAAAGCAGAGGCTCAGATAAGGGCCTATTGGAATAGTCCAGTTGACTTAGGGTTGTAGCAGTAAATAAGTAAAGAAATGAAGAGAATTGGCATCTATTTGGGTAATGGTGCTGATTGGATTTTCTAGTAGATTGGATATGAGGTGGGAAAGAGAGTAATCAAGGACAACCCCTAGGTTTGGACCTGAGCAGCTGGGTGAATGGTGATACCAGTTATTGAGATGAAGAAATGGGGGAAAGAGTTCTATTTTGGACAATTCTTTGTTGTAAATAAGATATTTAAATTGTGTCTATAAATAGTTTAAAGGTTTTGTTGTATGTGTAAAACTACATATATACATATATAGCTACATAATTTTATACACAAATACATATACATACATAAATACACACATATGCATTTGAACTCAGAAATCATCCCGTTAGGCTAGGAAACCCCATCCCCATTTCTAGTGACAAGCCAGCACCTGCCAGGGCTGCATTTATTGCATGGAAAATATTCATGCTATGGGTTGAGTAGGTGTGTCTAGATTGTTGCAATTCAAAATTAATAGATTTGCTGAAATTTGGATAGTTGTATGCTTGGCATTTTCCAAATAAAATTCTGCAGTATGCTTTTTCCTTCTTACCTGCTAAAACAAACCCAAAACAGAAAAGAAACGTCACCTTTTAAGTAGTTGAAAGGAGAGGATATGCTGAAAATTCATTGTAACATCATTTTACTCAGACATGATTATCAAGAAAATTGCTTGATTTAAAAGTATTCTCTTTCTTTCTTAAGTGAAGCCTGATCCGCCATTAGATTTGCACATGGAAATCACAGACAATGGTGATTTAAAGATTTCTTGGTCCAGCCCAACATTGGTACCATTTCAACTTCAATATCAAGTGAAATATTCAGAGAATACTACAACAAAAGTAAGAGAAGTGAGTATATTTTAGGAAATATAATTACAAATTTGGAAGCATCTAAAAGTATAGACCCCTTTAAGTCCCATAAAAAATGCCCTCTGCATATCAAATGTACATGATCCTTCTAGAAATGTTATAATTTAATATAATGCCACTGGCTTTCATTGAAGATCAACATAGGAAATGACCTCATGAATAACATTTTTGCATCTTCTGTGAAACACTTTCATAAAAATTGTTTCATATTACTCAATATATTTTATAGAGAGATCCATATTTTTATATATTGAGAGGCACAATAAATTGCTCCCAGAATATAGTGCAAGAAAATTCTCTCTTCCAAAAAAGTTTGTATATATTAGAATGATCTATCTATCTATCTAATGATCTATAATCATCTATATCTATCAATCATTCAATCTCTTTACACAGACACAGATAAACGTACATGTAAATATATGGCTATATGGCTATATGAAATCTAGTTACAAAAATTTGAATTCATAATTATGATTTTTCACCTACAGACCTCTTATTTCTGATTTTACATTTCATCCTTTGTTTTTATTGCTCAATATATTTGTTCACATGCAATGAATGCATTGTCAAATCCTTTTTTAAATTCATTAAATAATTATTGAGCACCTCCTAGTTGCCAGGAATTGTTTTACTTGCATCAGGATAACAAGTAGAAGCAGAATAGTAGAAGCAGATAAGACTGGAAATGCTGGTGGGTGATTGTGGGTTGTAATATTAAACAGAGGTCAGCGATGGCCTTGTTGAGAGGATAATATTTGAGCAAGGATTTGAAGGAGATGATGACCTCATGGGCCATGTGTGGACTTTAGCACTTTACATAATGAAACTAAGTTTTATACATTTTAGATGTAAATATAAACAAGTATAAATAAATATAGACCATGTTCTCTTAGGAATATGAGTTTTAAGAGCATGTGTTGGGGAACAGATGTGGCTCAAGTGGTTGAGCGCCTACTTCCCACATGGGAGGTCTGGGTTCAGTCCCCACTGCCTCCTAAAAACAAGCAAACAAAAGAATGAACCAACTCAGGGGAGCCAATGTGGCATAGTGGTTGAGTGCCGGCTTCCCACATACGAGGTCCTGGTTCAATCCCTGGCCTCTGTACCTGAAAAAAAAAAAAAAGCATGTGTTAAAAAATGCAGTGGGAGCCTTCATAAACAATAAATTTTTTAAAACCACTGCACTGCTTTCTCTTAGGTGTATTTGTAATTTATGAAATAACAAGATTGGCTCATTCCCTGATATTGTTTCAGGTTTATCCATAATTAATTTACCAGATTGAAATTTTTGAGCTTCAGATAGTTTTGTTACTTTAAATTAAGAGATTAAGTCTCCCAAATACTAACCAATTCACGTGCAATACATGGTTAATGACAATTATATATTCTTGGCTGTTTATCTGTATCTTGTGTTTTTCCTAGGAGTTGCCATCTATCTAGCATTAAGAGTTCTTAAAATCTCTTTGAAGATCTGAGATAAAATAGTGGTCAAAAGAACAATTTGGGTTCAATTTATAAAAATTATTGGAAGATTTAGGAGTGATAAATTGCCCTATCCTGATATTCCAGTGTGTTTTACACCTTTGGACAAGACTCAGCCCAGCAGTCTTCAGGAAACTCTTAACTTTTAACTCACAGATTTCTTTTGTCTTTCTCAAATGATTAAAAATAATAACCCTGGTTTTAGTGTGTGGATAATATTGCTCTTTTACATAAGATTTGTTTTCAAATTGGAAAAGGTCTAATTTACTATAGTTGCTGTTCCTAATTGACTCTATACTTCTAGGAAACCTGTCTTTTTAGCTGGGCTGATTTTTTAAAAAATGTTTTACTAATGCAAAGAACATTGTGTTTGGAAAAACCAAAGTTAAGGTTTCTCTGGACTTCAGTTTCCTTATCTGTAAAATGGAGATAATAGGATTTTAAATATGGATGATCTGATGTTGTTTCATTCATTCTTTGTGCTTTTCACCATTTTTAGTCTATGGCTCCCCATAGTCTAAGACATCAGGGAGTCCAATAGCTTTGGAGTACATGGTTGGAAATTTTCATTTATTCTCTAAGCAATTCTTGGCTACTGGTTGTTATATGCAGGATTTGGTCTCTTATATTTTTTTGTTTTGTTTTGTTTTGTCTTGGTCTCTTAGATGTTTTTAGTCTGGTTTGTAAATGGTAGTTTGATTTATACACTGTAGCTTATCAATTGTTCATACACTTATCCATGCCCTTCTGGGCAACTCTCCTCTAGGAATATTTATAGTTCTAACTCCAATCTTTCCCATCTTCTTCTACCATTTGTTATAGATGACAGTAGTGGCTTGAAATTTCCCACCAACTTTAGCTGCACCCTCAAATTTTGAAAGGTTATATATTCATTATCATTCAATTTAAATATTTGCTAATTGTCATAGTGATTTTTTTCCTTGGGCCCATAGGCTATTTAAATGATTAGTTTGCAAACATTTATTTGGTCATTGATTTATGCTTTAATTCCACTGTGGCCAGTGGAATATAAGATTTTAATTATTTGAAATTTGTTGAGACCTGCTTCTGGTCAATTTTGGTAAAGATTCCACATTGACCTGGTGCTCTGCTGTTTTAAAATAATATTTAATAGGTTGCTGAAATTGTCTTATCTACGTCCCTGCTAGTAGACAGTGTGTTTCCTGGATCTTCATATGAGGTTCAGGTACGGGGCAAGAGACTGGATGGTCCAGGAATCTGGAGTGACTGGAGCACCCCTTATATCTTTACCACACAAGGTAGGTTTTATGTTTTTTAATATAGTAGCTTCCGTTGAGAGAGAAATATATTAATTGAATTTGCCTTCAGTGTATTATGACCATCTTAAATTTTGTAGCACTAAACCAAAGGGGGGGGAAGCAGTATTACCTTTTTATTTAAATTTTGAACACTTGCTAAAAAATAATATTGTAAGAGCTCTTGTATTTATGTGCTTCCAGAGTAGAATCTTGTTTAATTATATTTTTCTTGTTAAGAAGATGAAAAGTTAAAAGTTACAAATGAACAAATTCAGGACACTACTTTTATTGGTATTTCCTTACTTTATATTTGGAAACCAAATGTGTTTATTTCAAATATTAAATTTTTCTTTTTATATTACACATGATAAAATTATTTTCATAATAAAATGCTGGGTGAGAATTTTCAACTGCAATTTGCATATTTAAGTTATTTTTCAAATCAGAATTATTGCAGTTTATTCATACCTGCCTCATTATGATGAGACGCCTTGTTTAACGTGAGGCTCAGAAGCCTTAGACAAGTCTTAGCCTTGCCACGTGCTAAGTTGCGACCACAGTAAAACACTTGAAGTGTCTTTGGCTGGTTGCCTGATCTGTCAGATGCACAAAACTATTCTTTCCCAAACTCACTCAGGTTCACTATGGATATATATGGAGATAGCAAGTATGAGATAATAAAACACTAAGAAAATATTCAATACATTTAATTAAACAAGTTTTATTTATCAGGTACTTACTCTTTAAAAAGCATGGGTTAGTCAAAAAGCAAATAGCATTAGTGGTTTAAGAGCAGTAATGTTGCAGTCTGACAGAATTTTATAGTCTTGGTTCTACTACTTATTGGAAAATTCACCCCCTCATCCGTAAAATTGGGATGCTTTTGGAAGGACAAAATGAAATCATGCTCTTAAAGCGCTTACCACAGCGCCTGGCCCTTAGTAAGCACTCAGTAAAAATTAGCTATTTTCATTGCTTACGAATCCACAATCTCAATGTTTAAAATTTCAAAGTCTGATGAGGGTGATAGTTTTACATGCTATGCAACCAATTGCTTAGCACGAGTAAAATCATGAGAAGTGCTAAATAAAGTGCTAATTAACAAGAACAAATAATTCTGTGTGAACCAATATAGAAGACATTGATTTATCACCTCTATTCCTCGATTAATTATTGAGTATCTTTAATGTGTATAATATGATGCTGAAAATTTAGTTTTGAATTTTTCTTTCTCTAAGGAATGCTGAATCTCTTATCATCACTTAGATATCTTTGATTAATAGGTCTTATTGACTAGCAGAGTAATACGTAGTTAGGAGTAAATTAACAACACCAAATTTCAAAGAATGGTCTTGCGTGAAGGATTTTATTTAGTAGGAAGGGGTAAGAAGGGGCTGGAAAACAGGGACGTTTTACAAAGGAAGTGGAAGGCACAGCCCCTACCCCCACCTACAGCCTGCCTCCTACTTTCTTCACCTTTTGGTGAAATGTTTCTTTCTCTTCCACAGTAAAATGATTTCATTCTTTACCATTTTCTTTTTAATTAGATCTTAAAATGTGCTCTTTATGAAGAAGAGAGTTCTAAAAGAATCAATGTAGTTTTTCAGTTTGCTAGGATTCAAGAGTTATTCTTTGCAGTATTATGTATTCAGTTGGATTAAGATGAGAAGTTTTAATCTAATATAACATAACAGTTATTTGTGTTAAACATTTCACCTAGTAGTTTGTTTTGGATTGTTCAACTTAGATGTTTAAGCCTTTGGATAGATCTATTTCATGTTCTAGTTCTATTTTACTTTATATAAAAATCTTTTATGCATCTATTACTTTCCTAATTCAAGTTTTTAATATCTGTAGGATTAAATTTGCTTGGTTTCTTAATATGTTGGATCATATTTTATGCTTTCATATGCAATATAATTAAATTTATTAATATATACTATAAAACACATATACACACATATATGCCCTTCCATATGCAAATATTTAATGTTTTGTGTGAAGATAATTGTTTTAGTTTGCTAAGGGCTGCTAAGGCAGTACACCAGAAATGGGTTGGCTTTTACACTGGTGATTTGTTAACTTACGAGCTTACAGTTCCGAGCAGTGAGGGTGTCTAAATCAAGGCATCATCAGAGATGCTTTCTCAGCAAGCTGCAGCTGTGGGCAATCGGGCATATGCCAGTGTCATCTCTACCCTCTCCTCTGGGTCTCATTGCTTTCAGCTTCTGGCTAAAGTGGCTTCCTCTCAGCTTCTGTGTTCCATTGATTTCAGCTTCTGGGTTCCTCTTGATCTCTGCAGGTTTTTTCTGTGTCTGTGGCTTTTTATTTTTCTATTTATAAAGGACTCCAGGAAGAGGATTAAAGACCCATCCTGGGTCACACCATCTAATCACAGGCCCTCAATTGAAGTAATTTAATCTAAAGGTCCTACCTACAATATGGTTACAGGCAGAAGAATGGATTAACACTAAGGGCATGATTTTCTGGGGTCCACAAAAGCTTCAAACTGCCACAATAATTTAATGAAGATATTAACTATGTATTTTTTAGAAAAGAAACTTTGACATTTTATTTGCTTGTACAATGTCCAACATACTACCATTAACAGTGAGCCCTTTACTTATTTACCACTCAGATGCCCCTGCAGTCAATACAGACATCCCAAACAGAAAAATCGGAAAATAACTGAAAGATGCATCTAGAGAGTGAGCAAATTATCTGTCACAAAGGGAAGGATTTGTTTATTTAGCATTGAGTGTAAAGTTAAAGTTACTGATTTAACAAACTTGCATAGCTTAAAGGACACAAACAGACATTTGCGCACCGATGTTCATAGCGGCATTATTCACAATTGCTAAAAGATGGAAACCACCTAAATGTCTGCCAACCAATGAATGGGTTAACAAGATGTTGTATATTCATAAAATGGAATATTGCTGAGCTGTAAGAAGAAATCTATCAGGGAAGCACATGAAAACTTGGAGGAACTTTGAGAATTTTATGTTGAGTGAAATAAGCCAGACACAAAAGGATGAATATTGTATGGTATCACTGATATGAACTAAATACAATGAGTAGACTTAAAGAGTTGTACTATGAAGTGTAGGTTGGTGGGAGATAGAATGTGGGGTGAGAAGGGGGAGATGATGCTGAATGTATGTAGAATATTTAATAAGGTCAAATGTAAATATGTGGTAATGGTTGGACTTAAGGTAACACATTATAATGAATGTAACAAACACTTGATTTATGGATGTGATTGCGGCTGAAATAAGTAGTTTAGAGAGATTCATGTTGTTGGAGAACAGCTGTAGGATAATATTGGTAATGTATAAAATGATTTTGGAAGTAGATGAGGATTGTGGTTAATATAAATATAGGAATATTCTACTACCAGTTGTTAAGAATGTGGGGATATATGGGGAAAATATAACTAATGTAATTTATGGACTATAGTTAACTACAACATTGTAATGTTTTTGTAGCAAAAGCAAAGATGGTAATATATTAATTGTAAAGGTAAGAAAATAATATGGAGTTTGGCTTTGTGAGATATGAATATGACCAAACATTCTTTTCCTCCTCTTCATTTTTTTTCATTAATAAGGAGACCTTGACTATGTCATTTAACTAATCTGTGTTTTTCTGTGTATCTTTCTGAACACTAGAGGAACAACTTAATTAGCAGTTGGAATTAGATGAGATAAAAGTACCTGGAAAAGAACTTTTTGGGAGTAATGTTTCTATAACTTGAGCTGCCTTTTTCTGTTCTTTTATTTTTGTGAATTTGAAATCAAGTTGTTAATTTTTTTAAAAAAGCAAACAAACTTGCGTAGCTTAAATGCCACTGAGTGGTAACAGTTGACTATAGAGGGGAAGACAGAAACTCACCAAATAGAAAACAGACTAGGGATACCAAGAGTAGAGACAAAAGCTCCTATACATTCGAGGATTCCTAAGCACATTTCTCTATTACAGTATCGTGTCTGTAATAGTGATCCTGAATCAAAACCACAATGTATAGTTAGGTTAAAAATTCCCTGTGAAATAATAATAATAATAACAGGTGACATTTAAAAGGTGCTTCCTGTATTTCAGGCACTGTTCTAAGTGTTTTACATGTATTGCTATTTTATCCTTGCAACAGCCCTATGAGATGGGTACTATTCCTCCTGTTTTATAGATAAGGAAATTGAGTTACAGAGAGGTTAAGTAACTTGTAAAAAAGTCACACAATTACAGAGTTGTAGAGCTGGTTGGCTGATTCCAAAGCCCATGTTTTTAACTACTAATAAGGCAGATAAGTGCATAATGTATACAAGATTTCTGGTGGCACCGAAAATTGTGATTCTCAAAGCAAGTAAGCAGTAAGTTTTCATTATGGAGAACATTTTTTGGAACTCCTCTTTTCCTTGATGATACCTGGTAAATGAGGTTTTATTTGTTTGTGTTTTTTAAGGTTTAGGACTGCAGAATTACCTTTGTAGCAATTTCCACACTTCACAGCATGTACCACACTCAAGGCATATTCCCTGAACGGTGTGTAACAGCAAGCTATGTTTCTCCAAACTAATTTGAATCCTTTCTTAAGTGTAGATATTTGATATTATTAAATTCTAGTTCTATTGTTCATTGGCAAGTGCTTTATAGCATACATCAAACAGAAACACTCTGTAAGATTGAGGCATCAATTTATATAAGGTGAATTATCATACCTGCTTAAGTATTTCCAAACACTTTGTTGACTAGAAATTGCCTGATGGATTGCAGGTGTAGCAAACAAAATATAGCTAATATGTTTTATTCATTAATGCAGTAAAGCTGTATTTACCCAGTACACAGTTAATGAAATATTGACTATCCCTAATCAAGGAATTATTATGGATTCTTTAAAATGAATTCATTAGATTCTTTGTCTATAGCTGTTGGAAGGTCTTGGATTTTTTATAAAATGCCTAGGACCTTTGCAGAACTTATGAAGTCCAAGAATATTGCAATTAGGTTATGCTACATACTGAAAACAACTTTAGAAATGCTGTATTTTTGTTCTGAAAAGAAGAGGAAAAGCAAATATTACGCAATTTCTACATTTTACACTTGGAAACTCTTAAAATGGGTTTGAAAAAAAATCTTTTCCCTTTAAAGAAAAATAGGTATATCTGTTCGAAGAATGAAAAGTCTATTTTCTGGAGTTAGAATAAAAAAATACCTTTTAAAATAACTATCTAAAATGTTTGATTCATGATTTATATTCTTTTGAATAATTCACTAATATTTATCAATAATATATCTTCCTTTAATAAAATTCATTAATATAGATCCTGAAAGTGTTTTACTACTTGGTCATGAGAAAGAAATCATTATTGTTTTCTTATTTTAAAAATTAAGGGGAGCAGATGCAGCTCGAGTAGTTGAGCACTCCTTCCCATACACAAGATCCCTGGTTCAATCCCTGGTACCTCCTAAAAATTTTTTTTAAAGTTTTGCGCAGTTACTCATAAGAATAAAATATATATTTATCGTCATTCTCAAATTAGGTATTCAGCATTTACCAAGTATCATTTTCAATAAGTTTGCTCAAAGTAAATTAAAAAATAGATTTTATTAACACACTTTTGCAAATTTTAAGCTAATATTATAACATTTAATCATACCCCAAAGCCATAACTTCAGTCTATTTCTCAATTAAACTTTATTGTATGTATTTGATTTCTAAGTGAAAATGCATTGAATTTTTAATCTTTAAAATCAAAAGCTTTAACTTAATTCATGAAGCTAATTTCTACCTTTTTTTAAAAAAAGAATTGTTCTGAGACTTTTTGATGCAGTTCAGTAATGAGGTGTGGAGCATATAGAAGGGAGGTCAAGAGTCTCCCAGGTCTGTGCTAGGTACTTGTCTGCCTAAGTAATGTACAAATGAGGCTTGAATGCCATCCTGTACTAGGATTACGCTCAATGATGCCCATAAATCTGATGGACTGGGTTCTGTTCAGTGATTTCATGCTACTAAGAAATAAAAAGCACAGATGTCTTTGAAAGATTGTAAATATAAAGACATTGGACTTTAGCATACCATCCCAAAATAGAGAAAATGAAAACAATAAAAAACCAATGAATTTGTGCATGTGCAGAAATACAGAAGGTAGTTGTAAAAACATATTCATATTCTAGCAGCAGAAAATGATTAAACTTAAATTGTACCATCTTGAAGTATGCTGATATTTTTGTAACGCACTGTGGTAGAAATAATTTCTTCCTACTGAAAAATCTTCCCATTTTTAATTGAAAATAATGGGCAAACTAAGTTTGCAACAATGGGGTGCTGAATAAATAGTATGGATTATGGTTTAGAAGCCATAAAAACGTCATGTTTTAGAGAAACTTTGGTTCCCTTTGTGCGCAACCACAGGATATTAGCAATAAATAACTCAGTATTTGCAGTTTTTCCTGCTTTGCTTATTGGTGCATCGTTCATTTTACATTTCCTACTAAGGATATTGTCTTTTAATAATTTTTTATACCTATAAGTTAGCAAGTGACAGCTACTCTTTATAGCATATTTTATAGGGAAACTGATGTAGCTCAGTAGTTGAGCACCTGCTTCCCATATACAAGGTCCCAGGTTCAATCCCCGGTACATCCTAAAAAAAAGCATATTTTATGAAGAATAAGCCCCTTTATTTAGGAGATATTGAAGATAGTCATGTATGCTCAAGTCCCTTGGGAATGGGAATGCTGGGGACACTA
>PVKH010030911.1:0-12408 GCA_004027955.1 Chaetophractus vellerosus
ATAAGTAGATTACTTCTTACAATATCAGCAGATCTTACGAAAAGTAAAATGTTCAGTTAGCAATCTGCATTTTCAGGAATAGGAAATATATTAATTATAGTCAATTTTATAACTGATGACTGAACTTTAAATACAAGCACTGTCAATATAATACAGGAAAAGCTATAAGATTGTCTAAGATCTAAAATCAGAATGATGGGAGACTTTATCTTTAGGCAAGGAATGAAGAGTGAAACATTTTTCAACTAGATAGGATATTCTCTTCTATATGAGTGCCCAGAGTTCATTGCCACTGGCTTCTTCTGGATCGATCACATTGTTCTAAATGAATGATGCTGTCAGAGTTCTGAAGAATGGCAGGGAGTTCTGCAGTCAGGTCTGGATATAATGAAAATGCCCTAGCAGCTTCCTAGACTTCATCAGGGAAGCAGGATTAAATTTGAGCTCGAGTTTTAAAATGATAAAAAGCTGTTTGACTGCATTTTCAGTATGTTTATCGGTAGAAGGCTGAAAGTACAAGATAACTTCTGCAAAAAATTTGGAAGTTGAAATGGGTATCAGAACCTTCTGAAAGGAATATGCTGTGTTGAACATTACTCACGTTCCTGCCGCCAAGAACCAGCACTGCCCTTTTCTTCGAGAATTATTTTTAACTAGCTTGGAAGTCATCCAGGTTTGACTCTCCCCAAAGCAATTTCATAAATGTGAGAGGGGCTAACTGGGTTCTGATTCAAAAGACAGGTGCACCTGGATGTCTTTTGTACAGCTGTGAAAATCCACAGGATGGTCATCACTTTTCATTCCACAGTGGAACAACTTAAGTGTAAAATGCATTTCTTAAAAAGGTGATGAAAGCCAGCAAGACAGATCAAAGTTAAGCCAAGCAAATACATACACACCTATTTTCCTTTTCTCCCTCCTCAGAAAATACCCAAATGATTAAGATTTATGACTGGAAACATTAAAGACACCTGTTTATACCCAGCAGAAGCTGTGGTTACCACTTTAAACCTATCTAAACCATGGGCAAGTTCATTTGAAATCTGTCATAAGACAAACCGGCTGGTATCTCCCCGTGGTTGTTCGAATTTTATAAGGAAAAAGTAGAAGGCTTTTTGTTAAACAATGAAGGAAAAATAGATAGAATCTGAAATGGGAAATATTTCAGATGGTCATTGCTTCCTTTAAAAAAAAGCTTCTAATTATGCTGTTTCAGTCTTAAAACATTGGAATTGTTTTCTGTTTTCATATTAAATTGAGATAATAGATGTGCCAGTCATTGATAGCATTCTCACTTTACAATAACATTTTATAGATTTCATATAAAATTTACACAAATCACTAAATATAGTTTAAAAGAAAAAATAGCTATGTGTATTAAAATATTTAATAATATTGAAAAATTTTTATAAACCATAGCTAGTATACACTTAATTGCCTGTAAAAATTCTTTCAAAAATCAATGTTCATCTTGAACAAAGTTTTCAGAAGAGCTGTTTAATAACTGGAGAATCTCTAATTCTCTAATTGCTTTCAAGATTAACTTTCTCAGATTGCTAAGATCATCTGCTAAGGCAAAAGTCTCTGTGCCAGTAACATAACTATTTGTTAACCCATTGAATAAAATATTCAAGAATATGTCCCATGCCTCATGTGATTCTTGCTTTAACAGTCTTTCCAAGCTGAGAATAGGCAATGAATGGGTAACCCAGCAGGTAGATACATCAGAAAGCACCCAGAATTAGAAGACTATTTTGTTATTTAGGAAAGAGAGATAACTCAGATTACTTCAATAATAAAAATATATTTTAAGGAATCACAAAGACATGAGGAAGCCAGTAATCTCATGCTTGCAATTAGGCCATAGTGTTCCTGAAATAGCTCCATGACCAGGCTTCAAGAAAGTGAAAGAATCTCATGATAATCAGGCCTACTGCAGAAGGAGATGGAGTTCAGCACCTGGAAGGTTGACCAGTATCCAAGGCAGAGTTTACAGATCACCGTTCTAGTACTCTACCACGAATTGACTTTTCTCTCCTTTCCTCTGTTGTCTATGTGACTTTTAGCTTTTCTTTCTACTACCATCTGGCTCCTTTATCTCTAGTTTGAATTTATAAGAGAGACACCAGTAGTTTTATTTCATTACCACTGTTCCTGTTTGTGAAATCTTGTACATGTGGACACATTAGGTCAGTGCAGTCCCTGAATCAGGTGTCTGGTCAGTCATGGACCACCCTGCTGTGGTTAAGGGGTGATAACCAGCAGTCAACTCTTGTGGATAGAAGCGCTTAGAAGGAAATATTAAAATGAGGTTGAAGGTGTAGCTTGAACCTTGAGGATTGGCCTATCTGACCTTTTTTTTCCCCCTGAATGATTCAAGAAAAAACATTTGTATATGGGAAGCTGAAAATAATTGAACTGCATAGGTCAGGTGATTTCAAGTAATTTGAAAATATTAAGGTCAAGATACAGTTGGTTCAAGTACCAAATTGTTTCTTTGGTTAGGTATAAAGGAAGCATGTTCCTTGTGCTGCCCCAGCCGCTTATATCTAATGAGCAGATACTATGTACCAGGCACTGTGCTGTGTGTTTTCATGCATTATCACTTTTAATCCTCACTACAATGCTGTAGAACTCAAATGTTTTTTGACAGGTTTATATAACTATTGATACTATCAGTCAGATTCAATTTAATCCATCATAAGCCATGACATATTATTCATTTATTTGTTTAAATAAAATTGACAAAACATAGACCAATTGAATAAGGAGTTAAAGTTTAGTTCATTAGTGTCATGATTCAAATAAGCTTGAGAAGATATTATTCATCTTTGTCTGATTTCCTGTTAGAATCAGGTATATTTGTCAAAATGTCAATTTAACAACAAAATAGATATTTATTCAGTAACGAGTGGGAATGGGTTTATGCCAAGAATCAGCATTTCTGGGGGGTTATATATTTCTTTTATAGTAAAAATAAACAAAACCACTATCAAGTTGTGTAACTTTAGGAAAGTCATTTTACCTCTTGGGGACTCAGTTTATCTGTAAAAGAGTGATGATAATTTCTGCCTTACCTAACTCACAGGTTTTGGCAGAAATAGTCTTACCAAGCAAAAATAAGGTCTTTTCTGCTTGATGAGCTTCAAATGATGAATTCTTGAGACACCAGGATTTCAAAGAGGGAAAGAGTTTATTGCTAAGCACGTAGCAAGGAGATCAGAGGACCTATTGGACTAAAATCTGTCCTCCCAAGTTTGAGGAGTTTAGGGTTTTTATGGATAATAACAAGTATATACAAGGATGAGACTAGTTTGGAATGACCATAAACAGGAGTGAGATCAGTCTAGCCAGTTTCAGTAATTTCAGGTATTAACTTTTGGCTATTCTATAATATACTGGAAATGTAAGAAAACAACATCTATATATAATGATTCAATAATCATAATCATTTGCTAATTCTTAACTCTTGGTTACACTATTATGAGAAAATTTGTAATTAGAAAGTGCTATAAATTGTAACATTATGTTATTAATGAGCTGCATTAAATGTGATAATAGGAGGGCCCATGTTTCCTTATTCCTCTCCTTGGTATTTGCCTTGTGTTAGGTTAGGCTTTAGAAAAAAAATCTAATAATAAATGATAAGGAGAATATCACTGGGGAAGTGAAACACAGAGCCCCAAAACATCAATATACAATGAAAACAACAAAATATACTTATAAATTAGGCCCCAAATATTAGAATGATAAAAGTATCTGAGTGTTTATTACCTGATATAATATTCTAATATAATTTTTCAAAATGAAATAACAATTTACCAATTCAATTTTCAATTAGTTAGCTTCTAAATTAATTGCCTTGGAAAAATATATTTTTTAAAATATTTTTGCCCAGACTCCTTAGCATAACAGATTTAATAATCTATTCCATGTTCTTCTTTTTTCTTTCAACTTTTATTTTTAGGTAGCACATATTCTACTGCTATGAAATAAGAATTGTAAAGGAAACTTGCCAAAAGAGAAATACATATTTGAAAAAATTATACTTGATTCTGATTATGAGCCATAAAGAGGACAAGTTTGGAAACAATTTAAAGGGACTATATTTATATTGATGATAGAAATCTTTTATAATCCATTTTGTTTCAGTATTAATATGAGAAGGTATATACAATACTATTAGTAGAAGATAATAGCACTAATATTGGCCACTGACTTTCTTCTAGAATCTCATCCAGCTTGTATATTTTCATAACCATGAAATATCCAATTTATATATGACTATAACACAGCCTAGTTTGTGACCATTGGAAACCATTAGAATCACCAGAATTAATATAACTTACATATATTCTCCCATAGATACCTCCTAGTCTATTCATATTTTTGGACTAGGTTTTTAAATTTTATTTTATTCTACAGTAAATCTTAAAATCTTGTGCTCTAGATTTGAATTCTGTCTTAACCACAGTGACAGTTTGAAGCTGAGTGGACCCCAGAAGATGATGTCCTCAGGGCTAATCCATACTTGTGCAAGTAAATTTATTGAAGGTGGAACCTTTTGATTAAATCACTTCAGTTAAGGGTCTTTGATTACATTAGATGACACACAGTGGGTCTTAATCCTCTTACCAGAGTCCTTTATAAATAGAAGAAATATAAAGGCACAGAGAGGAAAAAAACTCCTAGAAGCTAAGAGAGGAAACCCTAGAAGTCAGAAGCTAAAAGCTACAGAGCCTGGAGGAGAGGGCATAGACCATCAGAGGCTGCCATTGCGCCCTGCCGTGTGTCTGGTTGCCCACAACTGCAGCGCCGGGAGAAAGCATCCCTGAATAGGCATTGATAAGGACATTTTTCTTAGCCTCAGAACTCTAAGTTTGTAAGTTAATAAATCCTCATTGTCAATGCCAACCTATTTCTGGTATATTGACTTGGCAGCCTTTAGCAAACTAAAACACCTGTCAGCTATATGACTTTGGCAAGTTTCTTATTCGTTCTGTTTCAGTAGTCCTACCTGTAAAATGGGATTAATGCAATATATCTCACAGGACTATTGTCAGGTTAAATTATGTGCTCTATATGTTGAGTTCTTAGCACAAAGCCTCAGACATAATAAGCCTCAACCATAGTTAGCCATCCTCATCACAGCATAGGTCTAATTTGAATTAAATTGCTATTTAACTTACTCTCAGTATTCTTTCAGAGTGGGTTAATACCACAGTCTCCTTCAGGTGGCTCCATGAGTTTGGACAGGTAGTATTTGAGCAGACATTGATCACCAAAATGAATGAGAAATGAAACATCCCCAAATAAACTAGAACATATGGACAAGTCTTATAGAAAATGATGCTGACCCATCTTTTTCTTTTCTTTTTTAAATTCTCCTACCTGAGATAAAAGTTTTAAACCAAGATTGCTCCCTTCTCTTCATGGCCATCTGGATATTTAGAACTAACTATATGGTGCAGAAGTCCCTCCTGTGCATGAGTGCAGCCATCAGAAAGCAATTACCTGGTTCTAATAAACATATTCTAATTTCTTGATAGATAAATTTTAGTCTTGCTTCCCTTCTCCTAGTCCTACCCTTCACTATTAAATATCCTATGTGCTTTTTTCCAATAGTCTGCCTGAAGGCCCAAAAGTTATAACTTTTTGTCCTTGGGAAGATTTACCCCTAATCATTCCTTTGTTTTGTTGTAAAGTCTACCTTATTTACAATTAAATGAAGTGAGCATTCTCAGCAGTAGTAGAGTTCTTTAGCAAAACATTTGAGAATGTCACAAGCTTTTTTTTTTTTTTTTGGTGCGTTTTATTTTTTTCCCACCTACTGAAGATTTAGCTGTTATCTCTTGTTCATACCTTGTTAATAATGTGGAAAAAAAGAGTAAAACAAAAAGGGCATTTTGATCGTGACATTCAGTCAGAGATAATAGAGAATTCTGACAACTAATTGTGTTTGCTTTTAACTTCAGGGAAATAACTATAACACTGACAATTAACACATTATATATATATATATTTTTAAAGATTTATTTATTTTATTACATATCTCCCCTTCCCCCCGCCGAGAGTGGTCACTGCACAGGCGCGGCTTTCCCCGATTGTGGGCGGTCTCTGCGTCCGTTCATGGCCGGCACTTGATTCAGTTCGCGGGTGGCTGGCTGCGCTCCATCCGCGTGGCGGCTCTTGCCCTTTCCATGGCAGCTTCTTGCCCTGCCCATGGCGGCTCCGGCCCGCCCATGGCGGCTTGCCATTCTCAAGGCAGTCTGCCCCCTAGGAGAGGTCCCCGGGAACCGAACCCAGGGCCTCCCATGTGGTATGCCAGCGCCCTACCCACTGGGCTATCGAGCCGGCCCCGTAACACATTATATTTTTGATATTATATGTTGTCATAAGAATGTCCAGTTAAAAAGCAAAATACATTTAACATAGTTCTTTTTTTTTGGTTCTTTATTTTGTGAGTTCTTTATTTGAGTTAGCTAAAAGAACAAATAATCATTGTAAATACAGCAATGTATGATTTCTTGGGTAGGAAAAGTAGAAATTAAAAAAAATAAATGAAATATTATTGCTTTTAATATTTCAAACTAAGTTTTGGGGGCCAAAGCATTATAAATTCAGGTAAAGCTATGTATATATTTTCTGGCATTACAATATCTTTCCTTATTCTTCTCTAAGTTATATTGAGAAGATGAGCTATGCAGGTTTGTGGAGCTTATAAAAGAGAACTGAACTATTTATGTCATTCTTTCAGATATGCCTTGTGTCTTACTCAGCGTTCTCTAGGGAAACAGAACCAACAGG
This sequence comes from Chaetophractus vellerosus, assembly GCA_004027955.1. NCBI lineage: Eukaryota > Metazoa > Chordata > Mammalia > Cingulata > Chlamyphoridae > Chaetophractus > Chaetophractus vellerosus. Next base: position 6,808 of record PVKH010030911.1, read on the forward strand.
GGATATCTGTAAATATTATGAGATGTTTACAAAAATTGTCTCACGCAACCGTGAGGTTGTGCAAGTCCTAATTCTGTAGGGCGAGCTGCAATCTGGGAACCCCAATGAAGGTTTCAATTAATTCCCTGGAGAAGCAGGCTGGCTGAAGTAGCGATTTCTCTCTTCTTACTGAAATCATCACTTCTTTTAAAGCATTCAACTGATTGGCTGCAATATCTCTTATTGTTGAAGGCATTCTCCTTAGTTGATTGTAGATGTAATCAGCCATAGATGCAATCAACTTACTGCTAATTTACCTCCATGAAATGGCCTCACAGTCACAATCAGGCCAGTGCTTGTTTACACCAAACAACTGGAAACCATTGACTTGCCTAGCTGACACATGGACCTAACCATCACACCCTGTTTTCTGTGTTTCATATGTGATGAGTACAATTGAGTATTTTTTTTTAAAGATTTATTTTTATTTATTATACATCTCCCCTTCTGCTTGTTCTTGCTGTGTTCATTTTTCTCTGCGTTCCTCTGTGTCTGCTGGGGCGACCTGCCGAGTCAGCTCCAGTTCACCGGCGCAGCGGCCCACCTGCTCGCTGAGGCTCGCCCTTGCTCGCAGGGGCTTGCCTTCTCCCACGGGGGGCTTGCCTTTGCCCGCAGTGGCATGCCCCACCCGCGTTGGCTTGCCTTCTCATTGCCTTACCCACTGGGCTACAGCCAGCCCCCAATTGAGTATTTTTTAATACACTATTCTTTAAGGCCATCATCTTTCTTTCTAATTTTTTTAAACTCTATTTTTAAGGAAGTTTTAGATTGAGAAAAGTTACATTGAAAATAGAGGGGATTCCCATATACCCCACTCCCTCCCCCCTCACATTTCCCCCTATTAATAACATCTTACATTAGTGTGGTACATTTGTTATAAATATGAACAAGTATTGAAGCACTGCTACTAACCATGGTCTATAGTTCACATTATGGTTTACACTTTGCACTGTACAATTTTATAATAAGGCCATCTTTTATAACATTTTTTCCATAGTATACTTCATGAAAATTGTCTGTATGATGCTCATGAATGTCTAAATGTAGTTGGAAAACACTGAGTTAAACAAAGCTATATCCACTCCTCAGAGCTTTTTTTTTTTTTTTTTTTTTTTTTTTGGCACAATAATGATGGATATAGTGAATTTCCAAAAATCTGTAGCCTTTTCAGAACCCACTTGACCATGTAATGCTGTTTTGCCTTAAAATACCCTCTAGGTATTATTGTCTAGGAAACAATCTTTGGGAAACCAAGTTAAAGAAGCCTGGCATTATAATTGTTATTTTAGGTCATGTATATAGTTAAATATCCAGAAATTGTTAGCATATCTTTATTTTATATTAGTATTGGTCAACTGAGGAAAATCAACATGAAGAATGAAGAAGCACTCTGATAAGTCCTATGAGGGACTCAATGTGAAAGATTCCTACAGTCAGGATTCAAATTCTGTTTGGGAAAACACAAACAGTAATGCCAGGAAAAACAGGATAAGTGGAAGAAGAGAGAGAAGAACAGCATAAAACACATCTCCCACCTTTAAGGGGCTTACAACTTACTGGAGACCTCCAAGCAGTGAAGGAGCCTAGGTGTGGTCATGTGATAAGAACATGAATGGGGAGATGGATTAGATGAGTCCTAAGGCCCTTTCAGTCCCTTGAGATCCCATAACTTGTGTGCATGAAACTGGCAGAGTATATTTTACATGACTGTAGGCAAGCAAGTGCTAAGAGAGGCATGCAGAAAAAGAATATAATTTGGAGAAACAAACTCCAAACTGGCAGTATATAGTTAGGCAAAAGTTTAAACTTCCTGAGTCTCAACATCCTACTCTATAAAACAGTTGTAAGAATTGTTGCCTTGTTGTGAAAATTAAGTGAGGTAAACTATGTATTGGCAGGCAAGGTATGCGACCCATAGTAAGTATTCCATGACTTAGATGTTCTTGGACGTCAACTATAAGGGTTATAGAGGTTTCACATAGTACTGCTTTGCAAGGTTACAGATAGTATGTTTAAAATAAATCATGGGATAGAGTAATCTGTAAGGTATGTTACCACAAGTGTTGAAAAAAAGTATAATAAGAATATATTCATTGTAGTTTTGTATATGACTGAAGCAACTCCGAATGAATAATCAGAAAAAATAATAACAGCAGTTTCCATTGAAGGAGATGGGCAGGAAACTAGACAGATAAGAGACAGAAACGGGAGAGAGACTTGTCTCTGTTTACTTTTATGCTGTTTTTTATTTTGAGTGATGGAAATATTATCAATTTTTATAAAAGATAATAGACTCTATATGATGACTATTTCGACCATTTCACAGTTAAGAAAAGCTTACTACTAATGTAGTTCCTTTTCAACTTCTAGGATAAGAGTATTCAGTGAGAATTTTATATTCTCTGTCTGGTACACTAAGAGGCCTATCTTTTGGAGAATTTCATTTTTTTTTTAGGAGGTACCAGGGATTGAACCCGGGACCTTATCTATAAGAAGCAGGCGCTGAGCTACATCAGCTCCCCCCTTTTGGTGAATTTACGAGGTTTTTTTTTTTTTTTTAATATTGAGTTCTTTCTCCCTGCACTTTGGAAATCTCTTGATCAAGGTATCAAAATAAAAACTAATCCTCACATTTTTCTAAAGAGAATGAACAATCAATAAATATGGTCTGTCTTTGTTTCATAACTCCCAGGTGTGCCTTACAAAAATGACCCAGAGGAGGAAGAAAATCTGATCTTTCATTAGCTCTTAGTTAATGGTCTATGCTGGAAAGGATTCCAAGGATTTTGCAACTTGGTGCTGTTATTACTAGTGCAACAAGGTCACAGAAACCTTGAGTTTAATGCCAAAAAAGTGATGGCTTAAATTTAAAACACCTAAAGAACACTTGATTTTTTGTCTTACTTTTTATTTCCCTTCAAATTTTCTTTCTTTCTTTGTTTTGGCCCCACCAATTACAGAGCATCTTTTCCAGAAAAATTAATATTGGCTTGGAAAAAGGATATGGTCAATACTGATTTCATATATATTAAATGGAAGAGTTATACTCCATCACTTTGACAGCTAAATTACATGAAACTCAGCTGGAGATCAAGTGCTGGTTATTTTTCCAAATGGAGCTGGTGGTGGAGCATTCTCTTTTGATGCTATTAACAGTTTATATTGCTGCCGACTTGTACATCTTTTGGGGCCCACTTTTAACTTTTCATTGGCTGAAAAGTTTAAACATAAACTTTCATACAAAAATCTTGCAAACAGGTCCTTATCCTAGGACAAGTATGCATTTAGAACAAATAAAGAAAACAAAGTAAAAAAAAAAAGACTATTAGTATTTCTTTAGTCTTTAATCAAACAGACATGCCTACTGTGTGCACATTTTGTATGCTAAGGAAGACAGTAGGGTGAACGGGAAGAGTAGAATGCGTGGAGTTTAAACGATGTTTTGTGCGTTTGCCGCAAAGGTTCTTGGATGCAACATTATGGATGTGGTATTAGTTTCCTATTGCTGCTGTAAAAATTATCACGAATGGCTATCTCCTTATACCACTATTTTTTTTATTGTTAGTATGCATTACTTTTATAACAAAGTTTACATTAAAACGTTAAAAAATAACACACATTTAGTTTCTCACAGTTCTGTAGGTAAGAGGAAGGGGTACAGTGTCGTTATGCTGGGTTTTTGTTTAAACAGAAATCAAGATGTCAGTAGGGCTGCCTTTCTTTCTGGAGGTTCTGAGAATAAATCTGCTTCCAAGGCCATTAGGCTTGTGGGCTGAATTCGGTTCCTTGCAGTTGCAGGCCTGAGATCCCTGTTTTCTTGCTGGCTGTCAGCCTGGAGAGCTGATTTTTACTTAGAGACTATTCTCATTCTTTCTCAAGCTTTCCCTGTGCTCCTTGCCTCTGCCCCCGAGCAATGGCAGGTCAACGCCCACTCGCTCTCTCTGGCTTCCCCTTCTGCCACATCTCTCCTGCTTCCAAAGTTCTCTGCTTTAAAGGGGTCTTGCAATTAGATCTAGCCCTCCTAGGTAACCCAGAATAAAGGTCCATGACTGCAAAAACTATATAACATCTGCACAGCCCCTTTTGTCAGGTAATGCAACATATTCATAGGATCCAGGGATTAGGGTGCGGATCTCTTTGGGGAGGGGAGATGCATTCTACCTGCGTTAGCTGGTGACTCCCAGCAGCTCTGATGCCTGAGTATTACTGGAATCCTTTAATTTTTGGATGGAGAGTTAACTTAGTGCTATTGTCCCGATTTAATCTTCCTCATCCCATCCTCTAGGTTTTAAGATAAGAGAATTTAGTGAGGACTAGATCCTGCTCGAATTACATTCTCTATGCTTGGCATACATAGGCTCCATCATTACTGTCTGTGAAAGATGATAGTTCCTGCTTCCAAAGGCATTTACAGATTACCTGGGCAGATGAAAACAATACAGAGTTTCAAATGAGCAATATACCTGATTAATGCTCTAAAGATAGAGACCTTTTGATGCTAGAGTTATGGGGCAGATTTCATGGAAAAGATAGTATTTGAGATTGGCCTTAAAAGATGCTTTCCATAAATAATAAATGATGGAAGCATGGTAGTCAGGAGGGAGAAAATCCTATTTGGAGACAATCCTAAATAGTGTAGAAAATTCTACTGGAGCCTTTACAGTAATAAAGAAACCTAGATGGAATATCCTATTCCAGTCGTTTTCAAAAGTTTTGATGTCAGGACATCTTTGCATTCTTAAAATTCATTGAGGACCCCAAAGAGCTTTTTTTAATGTGGGCTATATCTATCAATATCTACAGTATTGGGAATTACAACTGAGAAAATATTTAGATATGTATTTATAAATTCATTAAAAATTATAATCAATTGATCATGTGTTAAAATGACTAATATACTTTTATGAAAAATAACTATGTTTTCCAAAAGTAAAACTGATTTAGTAAGAAGAATGACAGTATTTTACATTATTGCAAATCTCTTTAATAATTGGCTTAATAGAAGACAATCAGATTTTCATATCTGCTTTGCAGTCCTTCTGTTGTTATGGCATATGTCATGTAGCCTCTGGACAACTCTGTGCACTTGTGAAATGATGAAAATGCTTTTGACCCATGGACCCCTAAAAGGGTCTTAGGGGGACCTCCAGGTATTCTTGGACTACATTTTGAGAACTGTTGTCCTATTATGCCAACAAATATCCACTGAGCACTTCCTAGGTGCCAAGCACTATTCTAAAGGTCAGAAATATAAACATAACCATGCGAGACAAACACCCCACTGTCACAGTACTGACTTTCTTATGAGAGAATGCTGACCTTAAAATGAAACAAATTAGATGCTTTCAGGTAGCGATTAGATGCTGTAAAAAATATATAAAAATAAAGCAGGGGTGGGATGACCTGTTGTCATGGCTGAGTTGTTTGGATACAGGAAGTTCAGGAAAGTCCTCTTGTGGTGGGGACTTTTTAAATAAGAGCTGCAGCAGGTGCAGCCACGTGAAGAGCTAGGGAGACCCTTCTACTTGGAGGGATCAACTGGTGCAAAAGCGCCTAGGCACG
>PVKH010030912.1:0-12412 GCA_004027955.1 Chaetophractus vellerosus
TGATCATTGAAAGAAGTTGTAAACATTTTCAATATCTACTTTTGTCCTTATAGTATAAATCTTTTAGGGATTCATAATCTAATTTCTGTGTTTTAATGTCCCTTGAAATAGTTTCTGCCTGTATGGTTGTCATCAAATGGATACAGAATTAGATTAATTTTTCTTTTTAATTTATAAAAATTCCTTTTTTAGGTTAAATTTTATTTTAAAATTATGTAACATATTTGTATAGCTCCAAAGGCAAATTTCAAAATAAAGTGTATTCAAAGGAGTCTACCTTCTAGCCCTCTTTCTCTCCCCAATCCCTCCTTCTCCTTACAGGTGAACTATTTATTATTATTTTTTCTTACAGTTAAATGGAAAAAGTATAATTCAAAACCATGGTAGGGATGGCAGTGGTGATCACAATAGTAATAGTGTAAGCATTTAATTGTAAAAATACTCTTGTACATTTATGTAAAGTGCTATAGTTTACATTTTTCATCTATTATGACATTTAAAAATAATTCTCTGGAAACAGATATTATTTCCATTTTATAAATATTTGATTGACTTAAAAATGGAAACTTATTAGCCAATTCACAGCACTGGTGCATTTTGGAGCAATACTTGATCTCAGAGCTTCTGATTACACAGCCTGGTATACTTCCTGTTATAACACACTCTATATCCCGTTGTCTCTTCAGCTACTAGCATGCTAACGTGCAAAGGAAAAAATCATGAACTTTAGACTTGAACAAAAGCAGTTTTAGATTCCAACTTTACCGGATCCTAGAAGTTACGGTACCTTGGGAAAGTCATTTCATTTCTCTGAGACTCAGTTTTCACCTCTATGAAAATGGAGACCCTGGGTTAAATGAGGTACCATGACATTGTGGCCCACATGAGACTGCACCTATCCTAAGATAGTGTAGCCAGGAAGCATTTGATGGTGAGGTATAGGCTGTGAGATAACGAACCACACATTTGCCCAATGGGGAAAAGATGTATAACGCAGATGTGATCAGGAACATATTCTTTCTGCTAAAAATATGAGGGGTACAACACTTTTCTAACCACACCTGGGCAGAGCACATAGGAATAGGACCTATCACACAGCCATGGATGCACAGTTCTCAGGACAGAGGTGCATGGAGCCACTGGGTTTTGAAGTCACCATTGGAAAAATATATTTCCAGGGTAAAAATGAGTTAGCAGCATGGACTTTATAGAACAATAGGGGGAAACAAAGCTTCGTATATACTACTTTTAAAATATATATAATAAACTTTGTCTTTAAAGAGGTTTTAGATTACAGAAAAGTTAAATCAAAAGTGTGAAGGATGCCCATGTACCCCCCTCCCTCTCCCACATCATCCCCTATTTTTTTAATGTAGCAGTACAATTTATTATGATGTATATGTAAAAACCACTCAAAAATACACACTTAAAAAATGACTCACTTGTGGTAAGGACTAACCTTTCTACAGTGATAATCTAAAAAATAAAGCCATCACTGTGATGTTCACACATCTCACAAATACTGAAAGAGGCAACTACCATTGTTATAACTTCTTTAAAGCCAAAAACTTAAGCACAAATCAGAAGTAAGAGTAACTTCAGAATGTTCACATTTGCATGCATTTTTGGCTGATGTTCAACGATTTCATATATAACAAAACCACAACTTTGAATCAAAATGGATACAAAAAAATTTGAGCCTTGTGACAAGCTTACTCTACCGAAGCAAGGAAAACAGAGTGAATAGTAACAGCAGTCTATTTCTGAGAGAGAAAACAATCACTTATTTCCTTCATCATAAAACAAAAGTCAATGAGTCAACTTTTTAACAACACTGACCAAGTTATTTACTATTCAAGAGTATGCTTTTCAAGTTGTGTCTTTAAAATGTATCCATCCATATATTTGAGTTAAATTAAATTTATACGTCAAAAACATTTTGCTGAGAATTCTAACCTTAAGTATAAACCATAATTTATCAAAGCATAATCCAAACAAAATACAATAATGCTACCATTTAGATTTATATGCTTCATCTGAAAAACATATCTTACAAACAGGAGCTTTGCCCTGTTTCTCCAGAATAAATGTCCCTATGTCTAAAACTTTAAGTGATAATCAAGAAAGACATATTCAAATAATTCATGCTATGCATTTTCCTTCATCAGTATTTGATAAAAACAGAGCCATTTGGTGTTGGAGCACCATCTTCCTTCTTACTTACAGTTTCTACAGTCCCAGAAGCAGACACAATAACCCCTGTTTTATCTGTTGAATCTGTCTTCTGTTTCTCAGCAATAGCTGCACAAACAGCAACAATCTCATCACTTTCAAAGTCATACTCAGGAATTGACTTTGTTGAGAAATCTGTTACTTCTGCTGATGATTCACTCTTTTTAATCCTCTGTGCCACTTTCTGCTGCTCCGGGAGTGTTCTTGCCCAAGAAAGATCTTCTTTCCGTATTTCAGGTTTCATTGGATAAATGGGAAGGGCCACTTGAAAACTTCAATTGCTTCATCCATTTTGTCCTTCAGCTCTCTGTTGTCATATTGTTCTATTTGCCTGTCTTCTTAACCTTTAGTTTAACCTTCCTAATAATCTTCATTTCTAAACTCTTCTCCAAATCTCTCAACCTTGTTTTTTCCTTTCAGGCTGAAGTACCCCCTGTAGTATTTCTTGCAAATCTGGTCTTTTGGTAACATATTCTATCAGTTTTTGTTTGTCTGTGAAGACTTTGAACTCCCCTTCATTTTTGAAGGACAGCTTTGCCAGATACAAAAATCTTGGCTGGCAGTTTTTCTCTTTCAGTACCTTAAATCCATCATACCACTTTCTCCTCTCTCCTATGGTTTCTGATGAGGGGTTGGCACTTAATCTTAACAAGGTTCCCTTGTATGTGATGCTTTGCTTTTCTCTTGCTTCTTTCAGAATCCTTAATCCTCTCTTTATCTCTGACATTTGTCGTTCTGAATAGTAAGAGTTTCTGAGTAGGTATATGCAGATTTATTCTGTTTGGGGTGCATTGTCCTTCTTGGATGTTGATATTTATGTCTTTCATAAGGGTTAGGAAGTTTTTGGTCATTATTTCCTCAAATATTCTTTCTGCCCCCTTTCCATTCTCTTCTCCTCCTGGGACACCAATAATGTGAATGTTTGTGAGTTGTGTATTGTCATTCAATTCCCTTAGACTCTGTTCCACTTATTCCATTTTCTTCTCTTTTTGTTCTCCTGTCTTTTCCAGTTCAGATGTTCTGTCTTTGAAATCACTAATTCTGTCTTCAAGCAATTAAAATCTGCTCTTATGTGCCTCTAATGTATTTTTAATCTTGTCCATCGTTTCTTTCATTCCCATAAGGTCTGTTACTTTTCTTTGCAGGCTTTCAAATTGTTCTTTGTGCTCTCCCTGTGCCTTCTTAATATCCTTTATTTCTTTAGTTATATTTTCTTTAAATTATTTGAAGTGATTTAGAAGAGTTGTGTGATTATCACTGGTTAATTATATTAAAACCTGTATCCCTTCAGGAAATTTGGTTTGTTCTTTTGGCAGGTCCATCTCTTCCTGTTTCCTAGTATGGCTTGTAATTTTTTGCTGATGTCTAGGCATCTGAATATGTTGGTGTATGTACTCTGATGGCCAATTTCTCTGTCTTGCCTATTGTTTTTTTTCCCCACAGCTCTTCTTTGATATTTGGTTCAATTTATTCTCAGTCTTTAAAATTTCCTAGCTTAAGTTTTCAAAATTGGGCCAGGGACTCACTAGTGGAGTGCAGATTTTATCCCAGAGCTTAGATAGAAGAGTGTCAACAGTTTTTGTCCATGCAGTTTCCAGACCGGCCAACAGATGACAGTAGCCTGCATATCTCTCCATGGAGGTATTTCAGTCTGGGCTTTCCTGTGTTCCTGTGCTGAATCTCTAAATTGGAAATTCAAAGTGGGCTCTGTTGGCCAGATTCACTGAAGAAAAGCACCTGACTTACCCTCCTTTCTCCCTTGACACAGCTGACAGGAAGGAGGATGTCTCTTCTCCTCTCAGTCAGCTGCAGTGAGCCAGGGGTTTTACCACAGCTTAATATCTTGGGGGAGGGGGAGGGGAGTCTTTCTCAGCTGCCACAGTGGCTTGGTAACTCATGTTTGTGATTTTGGCTTCTTCATCTCTCTGTCCCTCACCCGCCTGGGAGTTGTGTAGCACTGTCCTGGTCTACTTACTCTCAAAGCAGATCCCCCAGACAGATTTTCACTCTTTCTGCATTGTTTTTTGAGTGCATTCAACTTGCCTGTTAGTTCATTGCCATCTTCCCACAGACCTCTATACTACTTTGTTAAGGAAGTCCACAACAAAAACTTAGAACTATTTCTGCTAATCATAATAATAGTCCCTCTTATGGAAAACTTGATCATTTCATTGCAGAATGTGTATCAGAAGACAGTCTGGGGAATACCAAAAGGATTGATTCAACATGAATTATTTCAGAAGTAGCAGAGTTAGGAGAAACTAACTTATTCTCTTAGTTACATGGTTCCCAATTTCTTGGTGATGAAAGAATCAGAAATGATTTCAGAACCACATTGCATCCAAAGTTGCATTTCAATTAACTTTATAGATCAAATAAATTGTATTTTAAATTCTTTGAGTCAGTTTGGTCAGTCTTTTTTAAAAAAAACAATTTATTGAAGTATATCATTCGTACATGAACATACATAAACTATAAGTGTTCGGTAAGCATTGTGAACTTACAAAACAAACATGCATAACATCATACAGGGCTCCCATATATCACCTCACCACAAATACTTTGCACTCTTGCGAAACATTTGTTAACAAATTATGAAAGAGCATCATCAAAGTATGACTACTAACTATAGTCCGTATCTTACTCCCCTATACATTTTTTAAGGATTTATTTATTTACTTACTTTTATCCATTTTTACACCCCCCCCCCAAGTTTGGTCAGTCTTGATTAAGTTTTCCTTTGTTTTCATAAATCCTGAATTAAAGAGCTTTCTGGATATAGGTATAGAAATATATTTGGACTGGGTGGACAATCTGTGACTATTTGATTTAACAATCTGGCTCACCTATAGGTGATATCAGATGACTGTACTCCTTAGAGAATCTTGACTAAGCCAGGGGTTATTTCCTTTTCTTTTTTCTCTTTAAGCACTGCAGAAAAAACGGCTCCCTTTGATGCCATAAATAATGATGCTTCCTTGAAATCCTTTTTATGAATAAGCTATTAACGTTAAATTTCACATTTTTCAAATCAAAGTTTCTCCAAACCCTCTTTTAGAACTTACTTTCCATTATTTTCATTATACTTGACATGTATGGCAAACTTGCCTTCCTCTCATTCTCTGAATCTACTTCAGATGACTTTCTGTGCATATTCTAAAGCTTCTTCCTTAATCCAGACAGAATTCCCAACAAACTAATTAAGTTTTCTATTGCCTTAAGGCTCATTATAGGAATACTATTCTTCATGAGGCCAATTTCAAGCATCCTTTACCAGCACTGAATCCTATGACCTCATTTCTTCTTCAGGGTCCCCTTTTCCTCCTTTTCTCATCTCATCAACCTCTTTCACCCTAGTAGGTCCTTCCTGTGACCCAAATGTTCAGCTAAGTATCTTGTCTTTTTATATTCAAATAAAGAAGCACATGCCCCACACTACATGCCATAGAATTCCTATATTCCATCTATTTATTTATTTATTTATTTATTTATTTATTTATTTTAAAGAAACTTTAGATTACATAAATGTTAAAAAAAATGGGGGGGGGCAGCTGTATAGCCCAGTTGGTAGGGCACCGGTTTACCACATGGGAGGCCCTGGGTTTGGTCCCTGGGCCTCCTCAAATGGGCAGACTGCCTCGAGAAGGCAAGCCAACGTGGGCGGGGCACACCGCCGCAGGTCAAGGCAAGCCCCCGTGAGCAAGGGAGAGCCCCCATGAGCAGGTGGGCCACCGCGCCGGTGAGCTGACTCGGCAGGTCACCCCAGCAGGGGGAGACAAGCAGACACAGAGGAATGCAGAGAAAAATGAACATAGCGAGAACAAGCAAAAAGGGGGGGATGTATAATAAATAAAAATAAATCTTTAAAAAAAATAGGGAATTCCCATATGCTCCACTCCCTCCCCCTCACATACTTTCCCACATTAAAAGCATCCTGCCTTAGTATGGTACATTTGTTACAATTGACAAACACATGTTGAAGTGTTGCCATTAACCATGGGTTATAGTTTACATTACAGTTTACACTCTGTCCTGTGCAATTTTGTAAGTTATGACAAAATATATAATGGTCTGTATCTGTCATTGCAACTTCATGCAAGACAATTGCAATGGCCCCAAAATGCCCATATATTACACCTATTTTTCACTTTCTCTCTCCTCAGACCTTCTAATGGCCATTGCCTTTATATCAATGATACACGTTCTTCCATTGCTAGAATAACAATAAGTCTATAGTAGAATCATAGTGTCTACTTCAGTCCATTGTTCATTTCCCAATCCTGAGGATTTGGGGATGGTGATGTCCACTTTGCCTCTAACTGAGAGGGGCCTTAGATCCCATGGGGCAGATGGATGGAACTATCTTGCTTGCAGTTGCAGACTCTCTTTATTCCTTGGGATGGGTGTTGTCCATCATCATCACCTTGTTAGTTGTCCTGGGTGAGTTCAATTAGCTGGAGAGTAGGTGTTGCAACTCTGCTGAGATTCAGGGTCCAAATGGAACATGGACAGACCAAAGATTTAAGTGTCTTTAGGAGATTATGGCAGAGGGAGAGATGTGGCTTATGCCAGGCCTGGTTGTCTCTTGCTCTGAACCTACTTTAGTTGAATTAGTACAGTTTATGGATTATCTCATCACCCTACACAGGCTATCTTGTCTCAGCGTTAGAATGCTCAAAAACAGAATACATAGGCTTCTATACTTATTTTTCCATGCCCCCCTCACTCAACACTCACTAAGCATTCATTCACATAAGGTGTATATAGTAGATTAGAGTATCAGGGAGGAGGGAGATACACAGAAAAATAAAGAACACAGGATATTTGCAAAGGGGTCCCCTAATATCTTTGGCTACATACTGACCTGTATATATGTGGGGTAAAACTGCTAAGACTTGGAAATAAAGGTCCATAAAGAAATAAAGTTTACACAGAACTAGGATGTTTTGTATTTCTGCCAACCAGAGTGAAAAGACCTTGAAATACATGGGATATTAGTAGAACTTTCAAAAGGGTCGTGCTTGAGTGGGGCTAAATTAGTCCTAGAGTAATAGCTGCTCTAGACCCACTATAACAAAGCTGAAAAGCAAGGCTCTAAATGGTCAAAACCAATCTCCAAGTAACTTACCTGTATGCCATAACAAAGTTCAACATTCTTTAAACAAATACAGTTAAATCCAACAGCCAAAGAATACGTAAGGTCTGGCATCCAATCAAAACATTCCAGGGACACAAAGAAACATTAAAATAAGACCCATAACAAGAAGAAAAAAAATCAGTAGAAACAGACTCAGAAATGACAGTGATAATGGGATAAGCAAATAAGGACCTTGAAACAGCTAATATAAAAATGCAAAAAATGTAAAGTAAAACATGAATATAAGAAGATGGAAGATATTTTAAAACACCTAAATGGAACTTATAGAGATGAAAATAAAATATAAAAAATGAAAAATACACTTGATGGAATTAACAAGAAATTAAACACTGTAGAAGAAAAAAACATCAATATTTTTGAAACTTGAAAACATAGAAATAGAAACTATCCAAAACAAAGCATATACAGGAAAAGTGATCAAAAATAAATTGGACTGGGCCTCAGTGAGTATGGGGCAATATCAAGTGGTCTAGCATGTGTATAATTGGAGTCCCTAAAGGGGAAGAGCTAGATGGGGGACAGAAAAAGGTTTGAAGAGAGATGTTGCACACTCATTCCAAATTTGATGAAAACCATAAGCCTACAGATCCAAGAGGCTAAATTAATCCCAAGATGAATATTAAACACACACAGAAAACCAAATCATAATCAAATCAGTGAAAAGCAGTGAAAACGAAAAAAATCTTAAAAGCAGTCTGAGATTTAAGACACATTATACAGACAGGAACAAAGATGAGAATGACAGAAGACTTCTTTTCAGAAATGATATAAGCCAAAAGACAATGAAATGACACCTTTAAAGTGTTAGGGGTTGGGGGGGATGGAGAGGAGGTCAACCTAGACTTCTATTCCCAGAATTGAAGGCAAAATAAAGTCATTTTCAGACAAATGAAATTTGAGATAATATGTAACCAACATATCAGCACTACAAGAAATGTTAAAGGAAGTCCTTAAGGAAAAAGGAAAATGATACCTTCAACCTGGGTCACTCCTCCCTTTTCATGGTTTTGTAGTTTTCTCTACCTGAGCCCCTCAAACAATAGCCATGTCTGATATTGGTAGTTCCATGTTCCTTCTCCCATGAGATATAGGAGATATTGCAGACCCAACCACTTATCCTGATGTCAGGTTGGTTAATTTCCAGGATATAAAGCCGTAACTGAGTGATCCTGCCTTCTTAGTCCTGCAGAGTCACATAATTCTCCTGAGGCTATGGTCAGCATCAACTTTTCTAGCCCTATCTCAGAGGGAGGCCACTCTTGCTTTAAGCAGTGAGCCTGGCTCTGGCCCACACATATCCCTTTTAGACATATACTCTATAGAAACAGATTTTCAGCTGGCTGTTTCCAGATTCAGAGCCCAGTATGCCTAGGGTTTATACTCTGCTTTTCATCTTACCCCCACACTAGCTCCTCTTTCTTGGTTCTCTTCTAAGTGAATTGCACCAATATGTACCCAGCCACCCCCAACTGAAACCTGAGAGTCAGCTAGATTTCTCCAATTTCACTCAGTCACTAAATGTTTCAAATTTCTCCCAAATCCGTCACCTTCTCTCCTTCCTCATTTCCAGCTACACTTATCTAAGATACTATCATTCCTCAGTTGGACCCCATGTTCACTCAATCCATTGTCCACACTGAAGTCAGAATGACTTTCTAAAGCACAAATCGATAATCCCTTGGTTAATTTCTCTTCATTCTCTTTCAAATGAAGCCTAAGCTACATAAGCTTCTTATGATTTCTAATAAACTAGCCTTTTCTAATTTCTCTATCCTCATCTCTCATCATTTGCTGCCTCCAAATTTTTATTTCAACCATTAAACAACTAATAATCTCAAATGCCATGTTCTTTTTTACCTCCAGGACTTTGCAAAAATGGCTCTATATTCCTCAAATATTGTGCCATCATCTCCCTAGTGAAGCCCTTCTTGATCTCTTAAGCCTGGATTAGCTACCCTAACCTCTGCAGCCTTGAAACCTTATTCCTAATCCTGTGACAGTGCTAATCACACTATGCCAAAACCACCTGTTTCTGTGTCTACCTCCTTCAACAAGGTATGAAATCCTTGAGGGCAGGACTACCCATTGCCTAGCATGGTGACTGATACATTGTTGGATGCTCAAAGAGATCTGTTGAATGAATCGTAGCTATTGACAAGATCAACTTGATGTCATTATTAATAAATTCATTATACCTATTAAAGTGTCTGACACATATTAATCACTCTGCAGAGTTAACTACATTGGCTGTCATTTATCAATTGTTATGTATCAGGCATGTTACAATGATCTTTGTAAATGTGACCTAATTTAATCCTATCAATCCTCCATACCCACATGAAGTGTTACTATCACCAACTAAAAGATAAAGAAAATAAGGCTCAGAAATTTTAGATAGCTTTCTCAGGGTCAAATTAGTGTCAAGAATGGTATTCAAGCCTAGTTTCTCTTTCCAATTAAAGAAAATACACAAATCCAAGAATAGGGGAAGAATGTGCAGCTTCCTTAATCTCTGTCCAGTATTATATTTATCAGATTTATTAAAAGGAAAATAATTTTTAAAAACTAACTTAATGTGGGGCCAGCTGTATAGCCCAGTGGATAGGGCGCTGGTTTACTGCATGGGAGGCCCTGGGTTCGGTCTCAGGGGCCTCTCCGGGCAGGTGGACCACTTGAGAAGGCAAAAGCTGCCGTGGGCAGGGCAAAAGCCACCACGGGAAGAGCAGAGCCTCCTGTGAGCAGAGCAGAGCAGAGTCACCCACAGGTGGGGCAGGCCGCCCACGAGTGGGTAAGGCCACCGCTTACCGGTGAAGCTGACTCGGCGCATGGCCGCAGCGGGCAGGGGGCGGGGAGACAAAAAGCAGAAACAAAAAAATTAAAAGTAAATTAAAAGAAACTAACTTAATATCTTTGCCACATCTTTCCCCAGTGAAGGATAAGAGAGGACCCTAAAACTAAGGAAAGAGAACAATTATTCCCAAAGTATATGTATGAAGTCTATCAAAATAGAATGTAACAATAAGAAGAGGCAAATTGTAATTGTTATATAATTAATTCTTTATCTGCAGACATTTGATAGCATCTGCAGGTTGAACAGGAAAATTGAAATAACAACACAGCATCTTTAGTCAGTGCATTGTACTAGAATAAGGATGAAGGGGGTGATAATTATGACTGTTTGCTGATTTGGAGAATGTTGATGGTTTTCAGTCACATAAGACAGATTAATATGTGGAGATGGATTAAATGGCCTTCTATCTGTTGTTGTAAGGGCCTAAAAAGACATCATGGAATAAATATTTCTCACTTAAAACAATGCCTGAAATCCCACTGTGAGGAAACCCATTCAATCATTCCTTTGAGCAGATACTCTATATGGGAAATTGCTTATACAAACACCCCCAGGATACTGTGTGATGGATGGGAAAGTATTCTGGCTTCTGAGGTTTATTTTTCCTTTTGCTGAAGACTTGCTCTGTGAACTGGGCAAGGGACTCCTGCAACACAACCAAAACGGCTCAGTTTTCTCCTCTGTAAAATGGGGAGCAGGACCACATAACCTCTAATCCCTGCAGCATTAGCACTGCAGCAGCCCTAGGGTGGTTAGCCACATCCCATCACTGCAGCAGGCTGAGCTGTCTCCAGTCCCTCCCTTCCCAGATGCCCGCACTCTACCTCACTGTCACCAGTGCTGTAGGGACCACTGGAAGGGTGGCAGTTGGGTAGCAGTCACCAGGAAATTGCATGCATGGGGGAAATCCCAATTATTCTTTTTCTTCGCCCTATCCCCTTTTTTTTGGCATACTGTATGGATTTCTGAAGTATATTTTCAGCTGGAAAGCATTTCTGAGCCACAATTTCATCATATATTAACTGTGGATAAACAATTTGTACATCTCAGTCTCCACTGCATGCTTCTTTTCTCTCACCCTTAAATTATTGGAGAGGTTTTAATGGGGAGTACATTTGTGACCGACTTAACAGAATACCTGATACTACATAGGCAATGCAGGAAGTTAATTTCCCAAACTTACCCTTGATTTTCAGAGTGAGCTGCTGGTCAGGTAAAGCCAACATACCCATGCTGTACCAAACCTGGCCTATGCAACATGTAGAGCCTGATTTTTTATTTTTTATTGGAGAAATGGACCAATTATATTTTCCTGAATCAACCACCTCTCAGTAAACGTTTCCTTCTGCAGAGCATTATTTTTCTTCTGTGTGCAGATGCAGAGAAGCTTTTAATTAGAACCAGGGTGCCTTAATGAGAAGCTGCCTGTGTGGACTCTACTCTGGAATTGCCCACCCTGGTTGGGAGACACCCATTTGGCCAAGGAGCCTATTGACACTTCCTGACACCAAAAAATCTTGAAAGCCTAGGGTCACAGGGTCTTGACAATGATGCCAGATGCGGTATCTGATTTCATGTGACAGTTAATTATAGCATTCATTCAGAAAAAAATAGAAGCTTGTTGCCATAGTAACGCCTGACTCTAAGCAGGTTGCATATCCTTGATTGGAGTGTCTGCTTGCACAAAACAAATATTAATTTGTGTGTGTGCTGTAGGGATAATTGAGACTACACCTCAGAGAGAAATAATTTGACATGGACAAGGTTTCCCCGGCTTGTGCCATATTGCCTCCTCTTCTGTACAAACTGTGGTGATCTTAATTTCTATCTACTTTTCCAAGAATGTTACTGTGTAGTGACTTGGCTGCAGTCGACGGATGAGTGGTGATGCTGGTTTCTGGCATCCAGGAGGCCTTGAAGGCACTGAGGCCAGTGATGTGGGTGCTGTCCAGATGACCAAGCTTGGAGGCCACTAAGGTTTTTGTTAGACCCAGGGCTCCCATCCTGCCTGCCTCTCTTCATCCCCCCTCCCTCCCCTCTTTTCCTGTAGGTGCACATTTCTAATTGATACGGAACCAGGGCTCCTGTCCCTGCTCCCTCCCAGCTCCCTCCCTAAACATTCAGGTCTGATAGTAGCAACCCACTTCTGAGGGACTCGGATGGAACTACAG